>CATIXN010000012.1:5565396-5583297 GCA_949711725.1 Leptidea reali
ATGCTCATGTCAAAAGATCTAATAACTATCATCTTTTGACGATTACACACGTAATTTATGTTATAACTATCTAATATAGTAGAAATTATAATATAATGGATATTTTTGAGACAATTGACGACTTCGCGATTGAAGAAGAAATCCATTTCCTCGACAACAACGAAAACAATTTTAAATTGAAATAAACTGAACAAACAAACGAGTGAATTAGAGGTTTGTTGTTTTAATTGTTGTGATAAATGTCTAATGTCAAAGAAGTATCCTTTGACCTTTCTCTGTCTTATGCGTTAAATAATATATACGTCCATCTCGCTTGCACGTATGAAGTGTGAAGTTGCTTCGACAATACCACAGACAACTATTCTTTGGATAAAAAGCGATTGAAAAATTCAAAACTTTTAATCGTTAGATAAATATTCGTTAGAAAAATTTAAAAAAGCAAGTTAATTTTATTCTCTCGATAGTTATCTGGTGATTTATCTGAGGATTGAAAAATCGGCCCTTAGTCTGATTATTGGGTGGAAAATGCTGCTTCCCTCTATAGAGAGGCAAAATCTCATACAAATTACTTCCCACCTAAGGGCCGGAATGAACTTAAAAATAGAACTGCTTTCAGCTGTGAAGAGTTTTATGTAAAAAAAAAACTAATTGAAAAAAATGCTGCGGCCATGTGACTTTTCTAAACAGCCAGTGTGAACTTAGCGCAAACTTTATTGAGCGGAATAAGCCGCGACAATTACGCGGTGAGTTCCATATTTAAAATTTAAAAAGTCGACATTAATTGTCCTAATTTGACAATTAACTGTACTACTAATATTATGATATATTATCAATAAATGGTTTAGATAAACAACTAGGTAAAGTGTTTAACACGGGTAAAATAATCAATTCCTACTCGGACTATAGCCGTCCTTGCTGCGCTCGGGCGTCTAAATACGTACCTCGGGAATTGATTCTTTCCAACCTAGGTTAACAATCTACTATTGTTTGGTTCTAGCATGTTTATTATTCCTTCCCGTAAGAGATTCTTACAGCGAGCGAAGGCCTGTCACTTTCTCTGTCGTATCTTAGCTTTCATTGGATTGCCGTTCGTTATATCTGGATGCAGCCTAATGCGAGACGCATTGAGTAAGAAATATGAAAGAATTTCTGCCGTGAAGCAGTAATGTGTTAGCATTACTGTGTTTCGGTCTGAAGGGCGCCGTAGCTAGTGAAATAACTGGGCAAATGAGACTTAACAGCTTATGTCTCAAGGTGACGAGCGCAGTTGTAGTGCCGCTCTGAATTTTTGGGGTTTTTCAAGAATCCTGAGCGGCACTACATTGTAATGGGCAGGGCGTATCAATTACCATCAGCTGTACGTCCTACTCGTCTCGTCCTTTATTTTCATAAAAAAAATCGTGATAAGACAAAACGGACATAATAACTGACAAGATTAAAAGATCTCGGAGATAAATGAAGCCGAGTTGTCAATAAGGGATCGCCGCGCGTGCGATCCGATTTTCTCTTCTAGTCCTTGTCTTCTGCGTTTTCAACCGCTCAAGAACCGTGCCAATGCCTTTAAAGATAAAATGGCCTATACGCTTATGGATATTATGGTAACTATTAGAAACTTTTGATACTTACGAGTTGACATCCTCCAGTTTTTTCAGTAGCCTCTCATTCTCTCGACTCAATAACTCCTGGTCCCTCAACAGCTGATCCCGGACCGTGAATAGCTCCGTATTCTCGTTACAGAGAGCAATGTTTTCATCCATATGGGGTTGGATGAGATCAACGAGCTCCGATTTGGGAAGTTGCAACAGTTTGCTCGGCTCATTTTGTGGTCTTCTTTTACCTGCAGAAAAAGCGTGGTGATTAGAATACTTCAAGTATTTTGGAATTAGCTTAACTAAATCGTTCTACCAGCTGTTTTAGAGCCAAATGGTACCCGCCGCGATGGCAAGCGTCCTGATGGAATGACGCTGGTGGCTTGGGCACGGGGAAGGGCGCTGGTGTAGGACGTGTCTTGTGTCGACACTCTGGCTCCTTCTCATGTCCAAGTTGCGTCAGTTATTGCTGGGGCTGCTGCTTCGACTACCGAAGACAGCAAGCGTCGCAAATATGTTGGTCTCAGTGAGTCATACATCTTTGTGCCGTTTGGTGTCGAGACACTTGCACCGTGGGGCCCAGAGGCGCGGAGAATGTTCAAAATACTATCTTCGCGCGTCAATAAGGCTACTGGAAATCCAAGCGCTGGCAGCAATTTCGGTCAACGGATCAGCCTAGCTATCCAACGCGGAAATGCTGCCAGTATTTTTGGTACACTTACCCGCAATGATAGTTTGAATTTAATGTAATCATAGTATTGTAAATATAGTTATAAGATTTGTTTTGTTTGAATAAATTAATATTAGTTCTTACTAAATCGTTATGTATTTATAATAACTTTTTAAGCAACTACTGACATTATTTGTCTAAAATGGCTTCACTCACGGTTCATCGGTGTTGGTACCGACTAGTTTCGGACCATTCGTAGATCCTTCATGAGGGTGAGAATAGTGACTTTTAGACATATCTGCCTTACAAATAAAATTGGCATAAAGTTATAACTAAGCATAAACCAAGAATATGTAAAATGTTTACAAATAGACATTTTGCTTACGAATGGTTTGTTCGGACATTTAGGTAACGTTTCCCGCGTTATATAATAAAAAAAATGACGTGTGGCACTCGGGGACTGCCGCGGTAAAGCTATTGCATAGCATTTTTTATCAACTTATGCAATTATAATTATTTTTCTTTATTTTATTTATGCAGTATATTTTTTTTATAAAATTAATTTTAAAAAAAGCAAACGGGAAGTGAGTAAAATTTAACTTGCAAGATTTGATTACAGACAGACAACGGGACAGGTGAAACTAAATAAAAATGCTTGGCATAATAATAAAAATTAAAAAACCCAGGCTCGAACCTGGGATCTTCTGCACAAAAAGCATACGTGATAACCGCTGTTCCACGGCAACTGTAATGACCGTGCCAAAATATCTATAAACATCTAGTAAGTAAGTGTAAGGTTATTTTCGTTACGGAATTTCTGGATTCGGTCTCCACGCTCAAGGCCCGCGATAGAAGCTATGCAATAGCTTAAAAATATTTCATCTGTCTGTGGCTTATGAGGCACATATGCTATGTACAGCCCACTGTGAGATAAAAAGACTGGAGGGTAGCGGAGTTCCTGTTGGTTATCATTTTTGTATGGAAACCCAAAACGTCACACTAATGAACGTAATCAAACATTCTCTGTGTTATTACAAAAAACGTTAAACATGACGTGTTGAACACTTATTTTAAAAAAGTTCTATTACAAATCTATGTCTTTATGTTGTACAGCGTTCAACAATCTTTGTACATTGCTTATATTTAAACACGTGTCGAAGCTTGTCTAAGGTGTGTCTAACTGATAGAATCATATTCAGGAAGATTTAGATTATATTATGATGACAAATAGATGACAGCTGTCAAAAATTGCGGTCCGTTCCTATAATTATTCCTGTACACTTCAGTTTATGTTGTGTTTAACGACGCTTTACTTAAACACAAGCTAAACACTGTTTTGTAATAGATAAAGATAAACTACATTTTAAACGTCGTTATTGTTAGGCCACTGTTTAACAAAACACTAACTAACACTCTAAGCCATGTTTAAATTATTTTGCATATATATATTTTATAGCACTGTCTGTGTTTGGGAGCCGTCGCTATCCGAGCGAATGATAACCTACTGTTTGGGCTACTTGAGGCCTTTTGGTAAATAACATGTTCGTGACGTATATAGTAATCTATGTAACTTACTAAAGGAATCCATGTTCAGGTCAGTTTGCAAGTGCAGCGCGGTTCTGAGGTGATGGTTCTCCGTTTGCAGAGCTTCAACTGCTCGCTTCAGACTTAGAATCAGGGCATCACGGGCGTCCTGAAAGCATGGACGTGTCCCCATTTGTCAAATAGTATTTAGATATAATTAGGGCTGCAGTGGTCAAGTAAGATTAATATTTTCAAATAATTTGTTATGTTTTAAAGTGATAACCCTCACTTCTAGGATTAATACACAAATAAAATTTGAAAACAAAATTTTATGACCGATACGGGACTCGAACCCACGACCTCTCGCGTTCCGTGCGAGTAGTCGTGGGTTCGTTTAGATTTGCAAGAGCGACATCTCAAGTCATTTTCCTAACATGCAAATATTGGGGTTGAGCAGGTTATCAACTGTAAAGTAGATCCTGTAGAGAGTTGAACAAAGCATACAACATTTTAAACGGTTAGCTCGGTTGGAAGAGCACTCGCACGGAACGCAAGAGGTCGTGGGATTGAGCCCGGCATCGTTCATAAAATTTTGTTTTCAAATTTGATTTATGTATTCATAGTTTTCTTATCTTCCGTTTTACTCAGCCAATAACATAGACCAAGTATAGTAACTAGACAAATTGATAGCTTCCGTCTCACTCACACGAGAAAAAGCAAAACTTATGCGAGTCTTATGTAAAGAAATGAGATAGAGTGATTAGATTTTTTATTTCGCCATGCGTGCCGGTTTTTCCAAGGTCTTTCAAACTTTATTTGCGTCCATAAAAATAGCTATTATTGTTGTGAAACGTGAAATATCCACTATTTATTCAACATCGGTGACAATTTTAAGTAGAATCGAAGAAAATATGTTGCGATGTTGTGTTTTGCGATGTAAAAGTGATAGTGAAAGAACACTTGTGTTATATTATGTACCTATATATATATAGGATATTATCTGTCTCATGTTGGCCACGACAAATCGATGTCTAGTTACTATACTTGGTCTATGGTCCTTAAGCACTAATACGTACCATTTTTACAATTGGTTTAGATTTCATTTTCTTCGCTCTTGACGCGTATCTTAAAGTATCTATTGTTTCACTGAGATTTGATTTTGTTGGCGCTATACACGCGATCTGTGAAAAATAGGAATTGTAAATATAAGTACCTGATGAAAAATATTGCTTGTGTGGGCCACGACTTGGGTTCGACACCGTTCATCTTGTAAAACGTAAACACATCCTAAAGGCATACCAGTGGCAGGCTCCTTTGCACAGGAAGCCGGCTAGATTATAGGTACCACAATGGCGCCTTTTCCTACCGTGAAGCAGTAATGTGTAAACATTACTGTGTTTCGGTCTGAAGGGCGCCATAGCTAGTGAAATTATTGGGCAAATGAGACTTAACATCTTATGTTTTAAGGTGACGAGCGCAATTGTAGCGCCACTCAGAATTTTTGGGTTTTTCAAGAAACCTGAGCGGCACTGCATTGTTATGGATAGGGCGTATCAATTACCATCTGAGCTGAACATCCCGCTCATCTCGTCTGTTATTTTCATAAAAAAAAGAAATCCTAAAGGCAAGTCCAGCGGCAGAAGCGGATGAAAGAAATATGCATCACTTGGTGGTAGAGTATTTTTTCACTTTGTGGTGGAGACGACAGAATCTAGTAGACGTCTACAAAAATTCATGATTGTGAAGGCATTAACATAATTAACCGCTAAAGTGGCACGTAGGTAACTCCGACAAAGAATATAGTTTTTCTATACAAAAAGGTAACGTTGCCAGATTCCTTGAGATATAACCTACATACAGACATAGTCAACATGGGCGTAGCGAGGATTCTTTATAGAGGGGGGCAGATAAAAAAAATCCTAGACTATATTGTTTTAGTCGTAGTTTTTTAACATGTGAATATCTCACATTAGTAATAGTGGCGGAGAGGTAAAATTACTTAAACAAAATTAACAACACGAAATAGGTTTATTACTTAAAGAGCAATCTGCGCGGTTCTTTACAAAATCTATTTAAACCTTCTCGCAAATTGACAATCTAGATTCACAATACGGGCGATTGTCCTGAGCAGAGTACTGCGAATAATTGTGATTGACATTGGCTGAGTCTCTTCTCATCCAATGGCATCCCGCTCCTATGGCGTTAGGGCCCGTTTAATTGACTCTCCTCTAGGGGCCCGTACATCGCTACGCCCATGGACCCTAGTGGTATCTACTATATTTAGTTGAGAGTTTAAATTTAATTAATTTTCTTTTTTTTTTGTTCTTAAGTTTTCTAAACATAATTATTTCATACATTCATTCAAACCTTCTTTTTTATATAAGAGGGGGCAAACGTGCAAGGTTCACGGGATGGGGGAGGTGAGGCAACCGCCCATGGACATGCGAATCATCAGGTGTCAAGAGATGCGTTGCCGGTCTTTAAGGTTCGGGAAATCCGCAGCCGGTAATCGATTCCACAAAGTGGCTGTGCGAGGCAAGAAATTTTTTGGAAATCGCGCGGTTGTGGAATTCCAGACGTCAACGTGATGCGGGTGGTACTTTGCACGTTATGTCCGGTGGTAGAATTCGGCCGTTGGAATCAACCCGAACAGAACACCTCTCTCCTCTTAGTACTCCCCGTGATAAATGCGGTAGAGGATGCAGAGAAACCGATATCACATCTCTACGCGATACCAACGAATCAAGCCGATCGGAGATGACTTGATCGTCGATGATTCGAGCCGCTCTTCGTTGTATGCGGTCAAATGGAAGAAGCTGGTACTGGAGAGCACCCGCCCAGAGGTGATAATAGCACTGTCTCGCCTTACTGAGTACAACAAGCTTTTTAGAGGCCAGTTTGGCCTTCTGTTCCAAGTGACCACGGAAATGAAAGTCATTCGATATATCGACGTCAAGTATGCCAATACAGGCTGTGGCAGTTAGAGGAGTGATCTTGAATCAAGGAGATACAGCAAAGGTAGACTTTTTAGTGGTGAACGCACAAACTTCTCCCCCAAGGAACCCAATTACCTACCTTGTCCTCATCTGATATAATAGAATTATTACTTACCATCAGAGTGACTCCGTTTCCCACGAGACTGTCGGCCAGTAACTTAGACAGTTTGCTGTCGCGGTACGGGATGTGTCCGCGATTTTTACCGTCACTCAACTGCGCCATGCAATAGCCTGTAATCAAAAATACTTGATTTAGGACCATTACCTTACTTCGACGTTTTATAAGGTAGGCAACACTCGTGTGATTCCTCTGGTATTCCAAGATAGTATGAGCCGCAGTGATTACATATCATCAGCCATCAGGTGATACGCATGTATGCTTGTTTGTCCCCGTCTCCCCTAAAAAAGTGCGGTTTGCAATCCGAGAGTACCGGCAGTGAAAATTTTAACAAAGAGATTCAAAAGTATAACACTATCGCCGTAGGGAGAGTCTTCGCTGATGACAAAGCCTAAAAACCAAGCAATTAAACTGTACAAATATTTCACGCCTGAGATTGGATCCATCGACCTCGCGATGCTTAGGCTTCGCAATCACAATGATTCAACCACTGGGCCAATAACCGTATGATCAATAAGTTGAAATAGCTAAACTATAATTAGTTAGAAGTATAAATCTTTCATCCATAATTTCAATGATTGTCTTACGAATTTTCGATCAGGCCACGTGTCCTGACGCGAATATAACATTTTTTTACTCATCCAAAGTGCTCAACGCCAATATAGAAGTTTTCATTTCAATAATAATATAAATTAATATATACTTTAATGTTCGAACTATTATTTATTAGTTATATTTTTTAATCAGCTAAAGGTAAAACCATGCCATATTGTTTTGCAGTTTCATTCCCGTTAATATGATGTACGTTGCTGTCAACAGGAGTTTTTGGTCTAAGCTGAAAGCTGGTCCCATGATCAATTTTAGCGGAACATGAATTATTTTTATTAAATAAAGAGTATCTAAACTCGTCTTGTTTCAATATATTACCTATAATCAACTATTTCTCAAGTAGGAGGGATAGGAAACTAAGAAGTTAAGTATGTTCTTTTTTGATGGTTCTCATTTGGTATTGCCTCCGAACATCGCTGACTAATAATATCTACAAACATAATAATCTCTTAAGCCTGTATTTGGACGTCCCAATAAGCAATTCTTTATCCTTTATCAAGTATATTTTGCGGCAGTGACAAAACGGACTCCGTCACGGATTACATATTCACACATCTTCTGGAATATAAACCTTAAATATCTCATAAAAGTTCAGCCCCTAATGCGGGGAAATTGCAGACCCCAAAAGTTAGTATTCTATGATAGGGGTTTGAATTATTGCAGCTAGTTGTCACATTGTAATACATTACGTACCTAAAACCATCAAACTCTTATTAATATTGTTTGCTTCTTCCAATGTCTTCCCAGTACTATTGGTCCGCTTCGTCATCTCACTTCCAGCCAAGTCCACGAAGTTGATCTTGCCGTGAGTGGAACACGTGACGTCACCTTCGGATCGTATGTCTCTTCTGACGCGCACGCTGAGCAACGTGTGTGAGCGAGATAAGTTGCTGTTCATTGCGTGGGAGCCGACAGCACGGTTGCGCATACCTGGAATTTTGGGGCTATATTATCAAAAGCCAAATTTTGCAGCACAAAAATGGTATTAATATCATCTTTTTTAAGGCAGTAAGGGACGAGACGAGCAGGACTGTCAGCTGCCCCTTATAATGCAGTGCCACTCAGGATTCTTGAAAAATCCAAATTTCTGAGCGGCACTACAACTCCTTGAGACATAAGATGTGAAGTCTCGTTTGCCGAGCGTATCTATCGTCATCGTTATTTAATAATCAAATCGTATCGTTAGTTTATTGTCTTAATCTTTTTAACCGAGTTCTCTGCTATGAGAACTATGTCTTTAAGCTCTCATCCTTTCTACAAGGTAAGGAAGACCATTAAAGTAAATTTGGAAGAGGAACGGTCCAAGAATAGACCCTTGTGTTACAACCTTATTGACAGCAACCCTAGGAGATCTCCTTCCATTCACATCAATTTTCTGAAATTCTATTGTTAAATAATAAATAATATAAAAATGAATTGCTGTTCGTTAGTCTCGCTAAAACTCGAGAACGGCTGGACCGATTTGGCTAATTTTGGTCTTGAACTATTTGTGGAAGTCCAGAGAAGGTTTAAAAGGTGAATAAATAAGAAAAAGCTGCTAAATTAAACAAAAACAACAAATTTGTTTTTCCTTTGATGTGTCCATACATAATTTCTATGAGAGAATTTATTGACGCACCGTTTGACAGTTCTGCTGTGAAACAATTATTTCATTGCGACAACAGGGTGCATATTTTACGAAGTAATTTTTGATGTTATAATATTGACAAATTCATATAAAAAAATATTTTATTTATTATATACAGAACAACGTCTGTCGGGTCAGCTAGTAATAAATAAAAAATATCGAGCGCAGTTCCTTTTATGCCGTAGTTATTCTATCTTCTTGTGAGACCCTAATAATAAATGATAAGTGAATTATGATGTGAAATATAAAACAAAAGTTAAAATTATTCAAATATACGCAGTTGTAATCAGTCTCAATTAAGTAATTTTAATCGTATGTTTGCCTCTAACAGGAAATATATATATATTTTTTATCTATATATATATAATATTTTGCTATACATTTTACATTTAAGTCAGTCTCAACTTTGTCACTAAATATTATGCAAGAAGTTACCTTCTTCAAGAACAGCGAACAAGTCATCAAGCTCCTCACAGTCCACCATGAACAGATTCTCTACATAAAAGCTGCGAGACTCCTTGGACCATCTCACCTGCAGCGGTTTTCTAGCGGATCCAGGATTTAGTAAATCTATTACCTGTAATAATATGATGGTTTAATAACAAAATCTCGAAACTCAAAAAGTTTAAAACAAAACTTCATCTTATGACGAAGTGACTTCCACAACTGGTAATATCAAGAGATCTTTTCAAACGAAGAAAGTTGGTGAATACTTCTATCGAGAATAATAAGAGGTATAATAATATGTATTTCTTAAATTAATTGTGTCCACTATAAAGAGGGTTGTCTTTGTGATCCTTGTTGGCTCTCCGCAGACAATTTGCTTCTATCTTAATAATATTCCTGAGGGAGGAGGCTTTAATGAATTCCCTTGGGAGGGTATGTATTCATATATTCGGTGCCGGCTCCATTAAATATGGAGCGAACTGCATTCGCTTCGGATTTCCGCAACGAAATCGATATCTCTTAGTCTCATTGAGCAGTAGAATGTAGATGTGTGTTTAATCTGCATTGTTTAGAAATGGTTCTACTTAGTACACTTATCTGGACTCTTTTAAGGCAATTTCTCAGAGTATTTTAATCAAAACCTTTGAGAATGTTTGTCAAAGTCTTTGTCTCTAGCCCTGGGTTGGTCCTAGAGTTGTTTTTTCCTAGTCTAGCTGTGGGTTTTTCAAGACATTCTGCACCTATAAAGCTGATTCATTCAGATAATAAAGTCTCTTAATGACTCAGGCAATAAGGCAGCTCACGCACACATACATGCTTTGCTGCCTTTGACTCCACGTAGTCGTGTCACCCATGCTGGCGAATTTTATTGCACTCACGCCGATGATTTAGTATAGTTTAGTATAAAATGAACTAATAATGTTGGTTGGTCAAACTTTCAACATGGATCGCTGATGGGTTATCATCATAATCATCAGCCGGAAGACGTCTACTGCTGGACAAAGGCCTCCCCCAAAAATTTCCTGTTGACTCCTGACTGTCAGTCCTGCGCTGCCCTCATCCAACGTATTCCAGCGATCTTGACCAGATCGTTGGTCCATCTTATGGGGGCCACTAGCACTGCGTCTTCTTAGTATGTGGTCTCCATTCGAGGACTTTACTGCCACAACGGTCATCTGTTCGTTCAGATATGTGCCCTGCCCACTGCCACTTCAGTTTTGCAACCACTGGGCTATGTCGGAGACTTTGGTTGTCCTTCGGATCTCCTTATTTCTGATTCGATCCCTAGGGAAACTCCAAGCATAGCCCTCTCCATTGTCTTCTGAGCGACTATAATAATGGGTAATAACACCTCATAATTAAAGTCACTTAAGAGACACAGAGTTTAGGCTGCTAAACGATTTATTTAGTATTTATTTATTTATTTGGAAACAAATACAGATACATCCTTAAACATAAAGTAGATAAAGTAAAAATAGATATATGGACACAAGGATGTCTCCTTAAACAGTTTCACTAAGTACACTTAATATTTAAATTTACACTTACATTACACTTAGTTGCAGACAACCAGTTGATAAATAAATCTAACATAATGCATGGTAGACATTGTTACAATTTGGATGAAATTACGTGATTTCTAACTTACTCTGTTTGTGCCAGGATTTGTATATGGAGAGCAAACATTCTGTGCAGTGGCGTACGTATACCAGTATTTGTCCTGGTTTTTGAGAGATGAAATAAATTATTAGAGCGTGTAGCACGGGCTGGTATATGAAAATCGATTAACTGAAGCAATTCTGAGGATATGATTTCACTCGTACATATTTTTCTCAGAGTGACTAATTCAATTAAACTCCGTCGCTGGCTTAATGAAAGAATATTAAATTGTTTTAAGAGATTCTTGTAGTGGTTTCGACGTCCACCCAAGCGAAAGTTTAGGATACGCAAGAATTTCTTTTGTATCATCTCGACCTGATGGTCATATATATACCTTATACAGCGGATTCCATATTGGGGTGACATATTCAAGCTGAGACAGCACAAGTGTTCGAAAAAGACACATATATGTATCTTTATTTTTAAATGCCTTAGAGACGCGTGTAATAAAGCCTAACATACGATATGCATTATTCGCTATGTGATCAATGTGGTCATTAAGTGTCAACTTGGCATCAAGGTATACCCCAAGATCACGAATACAGGTAACTGTTTCAAGTTCTTGATCGCCTAGTGTAAATCTCGTTTCAATTTTATTTTTGTTTTTCGTAAAAGAGATATGCTTACATTTAGTGTAACTTAAAAATAGTTTGTTACTTTTGCAATAGACATCTAACCTATTCAAGACTTCCTGCATAAGCAGGACATCATTGAAGTCAACAATATGGGAATACAATTTTAAATCATCTGCAAATAATAAAAACTTACAAGACTTAAAGCAATCAGAGATGTCATTAATAAAAAGTGTGAAAAGCAATGGACCAAGTATAGAGCCTTGAGGTACGCCTGACGTTACGTTAACTGTAGGGGAGATGAAACCATTAATAACTACCGATTGTACTCGGGCACTTAGGTAAGCAGCAAACCAACGCAAGAGGTTACCTTTTATACCGTTGTATGATAATTTTTTTAGTAACAGTAGGTGGTCCACCTTGTCAAATGCCTTTTGGAAATCTGTGTAGACTGTTTCAATTTGGTTTTTATTGTCAAGGCCTTTAAATAAATAATCAGTAAAAACAAGAAGATTTGACAAAGTAGATCTGCCAGCCACGAAACCGTGTTGCTGTTCTATGATTGTGTGTTTTAGCTTTGTGTATACGACTTGGTGTACCAAGTTCTCAAAAATTTTTGGAATAGATGACAGTATAGAGATCGGACGATAATTTGCGACTTGATTTTTTGCTCCTGCTTTAAATATAGGCGTAATATAAGCTATCTTCCAGATACTAGGAAAGTAACCAGAGGATAAACATTTATTAAAAATAATTTCCAAAGGAATAGATAGCGTTTTGCAAGTACGCTTTAGAAAAACCGGATGAATGTTATCAGGACCGGCGCCTTTATTGGGGTCGATATTTTGGAGTGCTGCTAAAATATTGGGTCTGTGGAGACGTACATTGTCAATTAGCGGAGTATGATCGGCGTCGCAACTTATATTTTCAAATTGGTCAATACTATATGCTCCATCGAAACCGGGTTCAAAGACTGAGTGAAAATATTTAGAGAACATATCAGCTATGAATTTAGGATCATCAGATTCGACACCGTCATACCACATTAAGCGAGGATAACCTGAGTTAGACTCTTTTAAAGAAGATGCATATTTCCAGAAAAATTTAATATTATTCTTCAAGGAGTTTTCAACGTTGTTAATGTACTTATTATGACATGTAGTAAGAAGCAATTTAACTCGTTTACGTAATAGTGAAAATTCCTGATAATCACGCAGGTTTTTGTAAGATTTCCAACGGGCCCATATTTTGAGTTTGCGTTTTAATCATTTTATTAAAGGTTTAGAGAACCAGGTGGGCAATTTAGATGAACTAATTTTGGCAAAAGGAACATGAGAGCTGATGATTATTTGAATTTGTGTGTAAAAGACATTCACGGCTTCTTCGGCTGAAAGAGAAGATAGGAGAGAAAACCAGTCCACTTCTTCTATTGCGCTGTTAATTAGATAATAGTCTGCTTTATAATAATTCCTTTTAATGTTAGCAATACAGGGCATAATATTATTATTTAAAGTATTTATACTACACGATATGTCCAAAGGTGGGTGATGAGGTACCGTATTAAGCAAAGGATCATCCGAACGCTCGATACGGTTTGTTAAAGTAGATAATACTAAATCAAGGAGTCTTCCATTTTCATTTTGAATATTATTGGTTTGTCTTAGATTCATAAAGGACATAGTGTATATTAGTAGTTTAGATGGCTCGCACCCGGTGGAGAACAATAAAGTGTCTTGACAAATGGAAGACCAGTTCAGATGAGGTAAGTTAAAGTCTCCAATTATAAGAAAATTTTGGTAACGTGCACTAGAATATACATCGTGAAGTTTATTAAAATATTGGTTATATAAATTGTTGCTAGCGGCCGGTGGAACATATAACACATTTAATAACAGTCCGGAGAGTAAAGGAAAGTATATATATATCTCTTCTAAGTTCTCAGCTTCAATATCAGGTATTCGGATAGTCTTTAGATATTTCCTTACCATTACTAATACGCCCCCTCCCCCTTTTTTACCAGACAGTGCCAGATTTCTATCACGTCGAAATAGTACATAATTATTATCATTATGAATTTCCTCATCTCGAATTGAGCCAGTTAACCAGGTTTCTACCAGTATAATTATGTCATAGTCGCAAGATAGCATATTGAATCTTAATTCAGAAAGTTTGGTTTTAAGCCCTCCACAGTTTTGATAAAATATAGTAAGGTTATTTGAGTTCATTTTTTAAGAAGTATATCATTTTCATAAATATTTTTAATTAATAATAATACGTTAACAATTCTTTTCAGTAGATAGTGTGCGTGTTCCTCCATGTGGTGAATAATTATTATAATATATGAATCAAGTGTTTCTAATACAGTACATGATGTGTAGATGATTTTAAAATATTGTGGCAATAACAACCTTATAATAATAAAATTAAAACATAAATTAAACACCGTAAAAAAGGAAGTATAGTTGTAAAAGCGTACATAAATTAGTATCCCGCGACATAAAGTGAATTCTAATAAATAAAATTTGTACATATTTCTTTCAGCTGATGTACATAAGCAATACATTAAATCATATTTAAGCTTAAGTAACCGTGTATCGTCATCACCTGAGTCTTTCCATAGCATGTATATAATTTTAGGTAATATAAAGAACAAAACGTAATAGTTTGCAGTGACGACAAAAAACAAGAGATATAAAAGGTCTACCAATAAACATGTGATAATAATTTGTAGGAGTCATGATATTTTGGCTAAATCATCAACGCATCGCACATGAATTATCCTTGAATCATCTTTCTTACGTAGTAATATATTACTATTTCTTACCCATACATATTTATAACCCTTTTCCTTAGCTAATGTGCGAGTCTTACTAAAAAGAATTTTGTTTTTAAGAGTTAGGTGTTCGTTTATAAAGAAGCGGATATTGGTGGTGGAAACGGCCGCGGCGGCACTTGTTGGTGTACCAAACAGTTGAGCCGTCGTAAGTGACCTTCGCGATCGCGCGGCACCGATTAGGTCGTCACGTTGCCGTCGAGTTGTCAGTTGCAATATAATGTTCTTGGGGCGGGTCGTGGGTAGGCCTGGAGCCACGCGGTGCACGTTCCTAATATCACTATGATTCAACTCGACGCCTTTAACACTTTGAGTACACAATAGTAAAAGTGTATCCGTACCTAAAATTCTACAGCCGTTAATATTCAACCTCCTCGAAGTAAATATTACACGAATGCCCCAATAAAAATCTTACCTTTTCATTGTAAATCTCTAAGAACGAAGCCTTGAGGATGAAATGACTCTCAGGTTGATCTCGTATCAAGTTGAACAGATACACGAATGACCTCACAACCAGCCCATGCTCTTCTGAATAGGGGCTTGTTCCATTTTCCACCTGTAAGTCAACAATATCCTCTGGCACACATGACTTAAATAAAATAAAATATGTTTATTTCAGACCGTTGGCCTAAGTATTTCTTAGAAACTTGTGAATATCATGTGTGTGTCAAATAAAACATATTATTATTATTATTATTATATCAATGTCAGCAGCATGACCCCATAGTAATAAACAGATGCTGTGAAAATAACTAAAGTACACCAATCTAGCGGTCGCAACATTCGTGTACTCTGTAATCTTTCTAACAAATTAAACTACCTCCTAAACGGCTGGACCGATTTTGATGATTTTTTTTGCTTGTTTCAGTGAATTTGAGATTGGTTTAGATTCTCAATTCCGTCCATATAATATAATTCTCCTGCTCATGTGTATGTTAGTGAACTCCTCCTAACGGCTGGACCGATTTTTCAAATTCAAGCCGTGTGTACAGGACAACGTCTGTTGGGTATTTATATAATTTTATGCATAAACATGGCACATTAGACTTAAGTACAAAAAATATCAAAATAAAAATCAGTAAATACCTAGGAGCATTAGATTACGAAAAAACTGAAAATATTTTGATCCCTTGTATTTAATTTCTTCTACCTACATGTATAACAAACACACACACACACACACACATGTTGTTTTGTGGCATCCTTAGACATAAAAAATGCATTTAATTCAGCCCGCTGGGAGGTCATCATGAACCGTCTCGCTGAATTGAATGTCCCGATGTACTTACTAACCGACTGAGACCGAGCCTATTCCAATATAAAATCACAGGAGGCGTCTCCCAAGGCTCTATGTTGGGCCCGCTCTTTTGGAACATCATGTACGATGATTAATTAAAACAGTATCTTCCACTCGATACAGAACTTGTTGCCATTGCATATGACTTGGCGATTGTCATCGTATCAAAATACATTGAAGAAATTAAGTGTAGAATTTGAATTTGAATTTGAACTCGCAGAGCACAAAACTGAAGCCGTCCTCATCACCAGTAGGAAAAGGATAGAAACAGTATCGTTATAACTAGGAAACCACGAGATCCTCTCCACCTCTCAACCTTTCATACGATACCTCGAGTTGATGATAGACACACTCCTTAATTTTAAGAAGCAGGCCGAGTATGCCGCATTCAAAGCGTCTGCCGTGGTACCAAAGCTAGCCAGGCTCATGCCAAATGCAGGAGGTCCAAAAGAAAAAAAGAAGAAGGGTTCTTGCATCGGTTGTTGTCGTCAATACTGATGTACGGAGTAGCCACCTGATCAGAAGCACTAGCAAAGCAACATAAACTCACACCAGTTTACAGACTGAGTGCTCTCCGCGTAGCGAGCGGTTTTCGTACAGTCTCGGGCGAAGCTGCCTTTGTCATAGCTGGAACCCTACCCCCAGACATACTGGCTGAAGTACGTAGAGCGATGTTTAATCAAAGGAGGACGGAAACCTCAATGTTGGCAGTTGAACTCAGAAACAAACAAAAACAAAGGACTTTGTAACGATGGCAAGAACGCTGGAGTACTTCAAGTAAGGGACGTTTTACCTACAAGCTGATACCCGAAATTGCGCCATGGATTAACCGCAAGCATGGGGAGGTTAACTACTACCTGACCCAGATGATCTCTGGCCACGGATGTTATAGACAGCACCTCCAAAGATTTAAGCTGGAGGACTCCCCAGATTGCCCAAACTGCACAAACGCAATCCAAGATGCCAATCATGTATTTTTTAAATGCCATCGATACATAACTGCTCGGGACAATTGGGAGAAGACAGTAGGTACAACCATTACACCTTATTAGCGTAATGAATACTTCTGAAGTAGCCTGGGATATAACCAGTGCATACGCTGCAGAAATATTAAAAGATTTGCGTAGGTTAGAGAGGGCAAGAAAAGCCAGTCTACTATTGCAGTCAATAATTTATAGTTTGTTTAGTTTGAAATGTTTGAGATAGCAAAAGCTAGAGCTTTTGCAATTTAAAACATTGCGGAAATCCATAATTATTAAAATGATTTGAGTTTTCTTTAGTGTTAATTCCGCCAATATTACGCCCACGATACAGTCTCCGACTAGTGTTGCGATTCAATGACAATCACAATGTAGTCATATATAAGCTGTAATTTAATGACAATGCATTTGTTAAAAGATCGATTTAAATAAATAATTCTTATTCTTATAGAAAACGAAACTAAATGGTAAATAGATAAGAATTTTCAATAAGCAGAAACTACGAATAGTGTAATAATTTTGGGGTGCTTGATGTCCACTTTGCTATAAATGTTTTATTGACGTAATGTTATACAGGTAAAATTATTTAGAGTATCTTTAATACTCAAATTTTACACGATTTGATGTTTTTCTATCAACAGAATAATATACTTTCTGATGGAGAAGTATTATTGATCATTAATATCAGAACTTTCATAGACAATGCATAAATTTCATACGAAATTAGATTGTCGACGCCAGATTTCATATCGTTGACTGTATTACGTTTAACACAAGGAGTTTATTATATTTTCAATTATACTTCATCTGTCAAAGGGGCCAATGGGAGGCACAGGCTAGATTATGGGTACCACAACGGCGCCTATTTCTGCCGTGAAGCAGTAATGTGTAAACATTATTGTGTCATAAAGGCAGTATCGGTCAGAAGGGCGCCGTAGGCCAGTAATTTCACTTACTGGGCAAACGAGACTTAACATCTT
>CATIXN010000012.1:5588297-5618309 GCA_949711725.1 Leptidea reali
AAGATGTTAAGTCTCGTTTGCCCAGTAAGTGAAATTACTGGCCTACGTCGCCCTTCTGACCGATACCGCCTTTATGACACAAAAATGTTTACACATTACTGCTTCACGGCAGAAATAGGCGCCGTTGTGGTACCCATAATCTAGCCTGGGATCTAGAAGTGGGAGAGTCACGCAGCCGTCTTTTGACGTCAGCACAATCGGGCCAGACTCGTCCGGGTTAATTACCACACTCGCACAGAATACCGGCGTGAAGTAGCGGCCTAGAGCCGCTATGTTTCGCATAGGTTAGTGTCGAGGACCAGAGGCCATTCCCCCCCCCCCTACCCCAACAAAGATTATGAAAGCGGTCCCTAAAGAGATAGTACCCCAGGAGGGTACCGGCTCTACCAGAGTCGGAGAATCCCTCCCCGAGCACTCTAGCTCGGGCTGCCCTTCGTATTCTGGGGAGGGCACAGTACCGCGCATGACCAAGGACAAACGAGGCAGTAACACCACGGCACCCCGCTCCACACTCAACGTGGACTTTTGCAATATCAGGGGAATTCACTCCAACTTAAACGCCGTCCACCACCACCTTGAGACGGCGAAGCCAGCTTTGTGTTTCCTTACGGAGACGCAGATATCTCGACCTAGCGATACGTCATATTTAACGTACCCCGGGTACAAAATTGAGCACAATTTTTTGCCTCATGCCGGGGTATGTGTGTACGTAAGGGAGGATATCTGCTGTCGCCGTCTCGGCAATTTTGAGGGTAGGGACCTGTCCACTCTCTGGCTCCGCGTAGATTTAGAGGACCGCGTCCGCATCTATGCGTGTGTCTACAGTTCCCATAGTGGTAACGCAGAAACCGATCATCTCATGGGCTGCGTTCAAGCGGCAATTGACGACGTGCTTGCACAGATCCCCTCCGCTGAAAGCGTAGTCTTGGGTGATTTCAACGGGCACAATGCCGAATGGCTTGGATCACGTACCACAGACTACGCAGGGCGATCTGTGCATAATTTTGCATTGGCGTACGATCTGTCCCAATTGGTTGAGTCGCCAACGCGGCTCCCGGATGTGGATAGCCACATGCCGTCCTTATTAGATCTTCTGCTGACTACACATCCCGATGGTTACCAGGTCATTGTCGACGCCCCTCTCGGAACGTCCGACCATTGCCTGGTCAGGAGTATAGTGCCTATACGACGCCCACGTCGCAGACCACCAGCGACCCGCCGCGTTTGGCACTACAAGTCAGCAGATGCGTTCCTTTTTTGCATCCTACCTTTGGAGCAGGGTTTGTTTCCCTTCGGATGATCCTAGTGCCTGCGCCGTTGCAGTAGCCGATGTGATACTACAGGGCATGGATATTTTTATACCAAGCTCTGTAGTACCGATCGGTGGCAGATCACAGCCCTGGTTCGATGCGTCAGTTAAAGCAGCATCTGACTGCAAAAAACAGGCGTATCGAACTTGGGTTGCGGCGCTGGGCACAAAGGATCCGAACTGCATAGTTCTTAAGAGGAAATACAACCGTGCTTCCAGATTTTTTAAGCGGCAAATCGCCCGTGCAAAGTCAAAACACGTCGTCAAAAGCGGCGAGCAGCTTTCCAGTTACCCGACCGGAACACGCAAATTCTGGTCGTTGTCGAAAGCTGCTCTTGGTAACTTCAGCCAGCCGTCCATGCCGCCGTTGCACATGAGGAATGACACCCTGGCCCATACGGCAAAAGAGAAAGCCGATCTCCTGTGCGCTCTTTTCGCCTCCAACTCGACTCTTGACGACAACGGAAAAACACCGCCGACCATCCCGCGATGTCAGAGCTCTATGCCTGAAGTACAGTTCAGACAGAAAACTTTTAGGCGAGCTCTGTTTTCGTTGGACGTCAGGAAGTCGAGCGGGCCGGATGGTATTTCTCCAATCGTGCTTAGAATGTGTGCCCCTGAGTTGACGCCGGTGCTAACGCGTTTATTCCGGCACTCTTATTCCAAAGGCGTAGTCCCTGACTCATGGAAGTCAGCCCTTGTCCATCCGATCCAAAAAAAGGAGACAGTTCGGATCCGGCAAACTACAGGCCTATTGCTATTACCTCCCTGCTCTCTAAAATCATGGAGAGCATAATTAGTCGTCAGCTCTTGGTATGCCTAGAGGGTCACCAGTTGATCAACGACCGACAATACGGGTTTTGCCATGGTCGGTCGGCAGGTGATCTTCTGGTATACCTAACACATAGATGGGCTGCGGCTATTGAAAGCAAGGGGGAAGGCCTGGCAGTTAGCCTGGATATAGCGAAGGCCTTTGATCGTGTATGGCACAAGGCGCTCCTCTCTAAACTTCCATCATTTGGGCTTCCCGAGAGCTTGTGCAAGTGGACCTCCAGCTTCCTCACTGGGCGCAGCATACAGGTCGTTGTCGACGGACATTGCTCGAACCCGAAGCCCGTGAATGCTGGAGTGCCCCAAGGCTGTGTGCTATCTCCTACGCTGTTTCTTCTGCATATCAATGATATGTTGGACATCTCCAACATTCATTGCTATGCAGATGACAGCACTGGTGATGCCGTATACACGGGCCATGCACGTCTCTCTCGGGAAATCGTCGACCAGTGCCGGGAGAAACTTGTGTCTTCTATCGAGTCCTGTCTTGAGAAGGTCGCGGAATGGGGTAAATTGAACCTTGTCCAATAGTAATAATTGTTCCAATAAATTGAACCCCCAGAAGACTCAAGTTTGCGCGTTTACCACTAAAAAAACCCCATTTGTCGCTTCACCGCTCTTCGACAACACTTCCCTAAAAGCCTCGCCTAGTATCGGAATACTGGGTCTCGAAATCTCGAGCGATTGCCAATTCCGTGGCCATCTGGAGGGCAAAGCCAAATTGGCTTCAAAGGAACTGGGCGTCATTAATAGAGCACGGCAATACTTCAAGCCGGCCCACATTCTAGCGCTGTACAAAGCGCAGGTCCGGCCACATATGGAGTATTGCTGTCATCTCTGGTCTGGCGCACCCCAGTATCAGCTCGATCCATTTGACCGCGTCCAACGCAGAGCAGCTCGAATTGTCGGGGACCCAGTACTCTGTGAACGGCTGGACATCGCTTCATTGTGTGAACCTTATTTATCATGGGGAGTATTCCGAAGAGCTGTTTCAACTGATTCCTGCCGCCGAATTCCACCTTCGCACGACACGCCACAAGTTAGGATATCATCCCCACCATCTGGATGTGTGGCGGTC
The DNA here is from genome assembly GCA_949711725.1 of Leptidea reali. Taxonomy (NCBI): domain Eukaryota; kingdom Metazoa; phylum Arthropoda; class Insecta; order Lepidoptera; family Pieridae; genus Leptidea; species Leptidea reali. The sequence goes on from CATIXN010000012.1 coordinate 5,591,516, forward strand.
CTCCACAGTGCGGTTTTCAAGGAGCTTTCTGCCACGTACTACAAAGCTGTGAAATGAACTTCCTTCCGCTGTTGTTTCCGGGACGATACGACATGGGTACCTTCAAAAAAAACGCGTACACCTTCCTTAAAGGCCGGCAACGCTCCTGTGATTCCTCTGGTGTTGCAAGAGAGTATGGGCGGCGGTGATCACTTAACAACAGGTGACCCGTACGCTCGTTTGTCCTCCTATTCCATAAAAAAAAAAAGCCTGTGCCTCCCATTGGCCCCTTTGACAGATGAAGTATAATTGAAAATATAATAAACTCCTTGTGTTAAACGTAATACAGTCAACGATATGAAATCTGGCGTCGACAATCTAATTTCGTATGAAATTTATGCATTGTCTATGAAAGTACTCCTGATATTAATGATCAATAATACTTCTCCATCAGAAAGTATATTATTCTGTTGATAGAAAAACATCAAATCGTGTAAAATTTGAGTATTAAAGATACTCTAAATAATTCTACCTGTATAACATTACGTCAATAAAACATTTATAGCAAAGTGGACATCAAGCACCCCAAAATTATTACACTATTCGTAGTTTCTGCTTATTGAAAATTCTTTCTTTTAACAAATGCATTGTCATTAAATAACAGCTTATATATGACTACATTGTGATTGTCATTGAATCGCAATACTAGTCGGAGACTGTATCGTGGGCGTAATATTGGCGGAATTAACACTAAAGAAAACTCAAATCATTTTAATAATTATGGATTTCCGCAATGTTTGAAATAGCAAAAGCTCTAGCTTTTGATATTTAATCCTCATTGACTAACGAGATATACATATATAGCGCTATACTATTTAATCCTCATTGTCTAACGAGATATACATATATAGCGCTATACTAATATAAATACCAGTAGGAGGCTCCTTTGCACAGGATGCCGGCTAGATTATGGGTACCACAACGGAGCCTATTTCTGCGTAATGTGTAAGCATTATTATGTTTGGCTCTGAAGGGCGCCGTAGCAAGTAAAATAATTGGGCAAATGAGACTTATCATCTAATGTCTCAAGGTGACGAGCGCAGTTGTAGTGCCGCTCAGAATTTTTGGGTCATTAAAGAATCCTGAGCGGCAGTGCATTGTAATGGGTAGGACGTATCAATTACCATCAGCTGAATCCGGCTACCGGCTCGTCTCATGCCTTATTTTCATTTAAAAAAAACTAAATTGGGAGGTTCTAACTAAATTAATCTACGGTGAGAATTGGATCGTGGCCACATACTCTAATGTAATAAAAAAAACAAATCATACGACAAATGTCAATTCTATGCTAAAAGGATTCTAGTATATAGTTGATAAGAGCAGTGATTGCTAATGTGTTACGTCACGCGATCCACGACAGTCAGCTAAAAGCTATTTTGTATGAGCAGGTACAATAATTACACCAAACTATCATATATTTTGGACTTTGATTAATAATATGATGTTCTTAATGGACTATGGTAATGTTTTTGATATTTTTTAGACTCACTTATTTGTTTTCGACCAACAAGCTGAGCTAAATGAAAATTAGAAATAGAATAGTGGCCCTCCAGAAGTTAAAGAGCTGGCAGCAGATAAAATTGGTCAAAAGATCAACGTAGCCTATCCAAAGCGGAAATGCTGTCATTTTCATGTTAAACACAATATTTTCTTATCACACTTAATTATATTAAGCTTAGTGTGTATTTTATATCTATTAAATAAGATTCTTGTGTCGCGGTGTTTGTTTCCAAGCTCTTCCGAAATGGCTGAACCGGTTTGTATGAAATTTTGTGTGCATATCGCGTAGGTCTGAGAATCCGACAACATCTATAATAATAATAATAATAATATTGACACACTTTTACACAAATTATATTGCCCCAAACTAGGCATTGCCGGTACAGGACAACGATATATTTAATACAATATACTTACTTAAACATACATAAATACATATAATCATCCATGACTCGGAAAAAAACATCCATATTCATCATATAATTGATTGCACTTACCTGGATTCGAACCCGGGACTAGCTTAGTAGTCAGAGTCACTAACCCTTCGGCTATATGGGTCGTCTATTTTTCATACCCGTAAATGATAAGATTAGGGGCGGGTCCCCGAATTTTTAACAAAATTTCAAATTTTGATTTTATTATGATTTAGCATTGAAAAATACATACTTTCAAATTTTTACCTTTTTACGATCAACCCCCGTTTTTTAATCACCATTTTTATATTATTCTGTTCCATCCACAGTTTCGCAATAGAGTTTCAGGATGGCAATCGAATATTTATTATTTTTTTTTTTTCTCAATTTAAGTTAACCTTCGTACATCGCAATATGGCAAAACAACGTTGATGGGTCAGCTAGTATTACATAATAAGTTGTAATAATAAAAATTACGCTAGAATTTTCAAAAAAATCTTCAAAATCGGGCAACTAATTCCTTCTTAGTTTCGTTCCGTTGTTATTTCCTTTTAATCTTTTTTAATGGTGTCTGTTAAGTACTATTGAATTCGAAGTGAATTCTGCTCTCAATCCTTGAAACAAAAAATTGCCTCATTGCTCTCAATACGAATTTTTATTTAGGAATATATTTTTCTAGTCAGGTGTTTGTAAGCTACCAGTAAAGCCCGGACTGTCGTCAATCATAAGAACATTGCAAGCATAATATAATAAATTCACAAATAATATTTGAAAAACAAAATTTTATGACGATACTTTACTCGAACCTACGACCACCGACACCGGTGCCGGTGCCCTAACCAATTGACCCAACCATTCGAGTATTTGTTTTCAAATTTTATTTGTGTATTAATCCTAGAAGTGAGGGTTATCACTTTAAAAACATAATATATTGTTTAGATTTACAAGAGCGACATCTCAAGTCAATTTCCTAATATGCAAATATTGGGGTTGAGCAGGTCATCAACTGTAAAGTAGATCCTGTAGATGAAGCCACAACCTGAGAGTTGAACAAAGCAAACAAGTTTGATAATGATACGTTACTCGAACGGTTGGCTCAGTTGGTTAGAGCACCGGCACGGAACGCCGGAGGTCGTGGGTTCGAGTAACGTATCGTCATAAAATTTTGTTTTTCAAATTTTATTTGTGTATTAATCCTAGAAGTGAGGGTTATCACTTTAAAAACATAAAATATTATATAATGAATTCTCAATTATTGATTGTGTTTTACAAAAGTTGCTGATCAAAGAATGAATGATAAACCAGGGCACAGGAGAATTTAGGCAGACAGGTCTGCGGTATCAGCTAGCTGATATTTGAATATAAAATCAAGTGGCTCCGCGGTCATCGCGATCGATTCTCACCTTCATACCTATCAGTATGTTATATAATAGTTCAGGTATTCCGTGAGGGTTTTGCAAAACAGACATTAAATATTATTATTGCTGATAGCTTCAGGGTCATCGATGGACTATGTTTAACTGATAAATTTAGTCATCAGACTTCAGAAATCTTGTATCTGTGAATTTTTATTGATCTAATCAATAGACATTTTAGGCAAGAACAAAAAGAGAGCATGAATAATAATGGCAAAAAAATATTTTGAAAATTAAAGATTAAGAATATTTTTGAAACTAAATTCTGCAAAATTTGCCTCACGGAATTGTAAACATCTGTTACAGCATTTAAAGCATGACGTCACGTCTTGCAAAAATGTCATTTTCAATCAGGAAAATTCCCAAACGCATAGAGGTAGCGAGTTAGAACAATATGATGACCGTTAGATGAATAAAGTAGATTATTTTGAATAATGTAAATACAAGTAAGTATATAATTCATAGCACCTTAAATGCATGGTAAGTACTATGCTATTAAACGTACTGAAAATCAGTGCTGTTTCATAGCCACGGCCGTGTCACAGATAATCCTGAGTCGGTGACCCATTTTCTGCACTGCACAGGAACTGTCTAATATTATTATAATTCTCAATTACTATTTAAATGCGTTATTTTGTACTTTTATCTTTATTATATTAAGTGTATCCTGCGAGTGTTTTGTCAAATAAATATTCTTCTTCCTTTTCTTTCTTTCATACTAATTAAGTTATTTTTGGGGCTAATGAAAACCAATGCAACATCCGAGTACCACGCAGATATTCACGTACTGCAATTACTCCGGTCGTGCCTCCACGCAACTAACTGCACTATCCCTCGCTTGTGTAAAATATATAATAAATTCAGTTCGATAATTTAGATAAATATTGATTCCCCTAAAACTATTCGTAAATAAGTTATCAGCAATCTAGTCAGCCAGACATGAGTGGGATAGATATACATATTTAATTTTGAAAAAATAATGACAGTCTTCTGCAAAGGATAATCGGCTTTAGTAATTTTTTATTAAATTCAAAAAAATTACCAAGCATTATTTTCATACGAAAACTAGAGTTAACTAGCTTTTCAAATTCAAGTATTTTTATTCAAAATAGGATGTGACAACACTTATTGAAAGTCAGAAACTACCACACATTCCAAAACGAATGCCTCAGACCTGAGAAGAACGGGCGCAACAAACTCAGCGGGCTTTTTTTTTTCATCGAAAAAATATGTTTACAAAGTAATATTGTACAATTAAACATAGTATTTAATAGCCTGAGGGCGGTCACTCCATTCCCAATCTGTGGTATCATTAAGAAAGTCATTTATGCTATAGAAACCTTTCCAACACAAACGTTTTTTAACAATTCTTTTGAATAACGCAATACTTTTGTTTTGAACATTTTCTGGGATCTTGTTGTAGAAGCATATACATCGCCCCACAATAGACTTACTAACTCGACTTAGCCAAGTAGTTGGCATTATAAGTTTATGTCTGTTCCTGGTGTTAACATTATGGTTATGACAGTTTCTAGCAAATTCACTTATGTGCCTATGAACATACATTATTTTATCAAGAATATATTGAGAAGCAACAGTCAAGATGTTAAATTCTTTGAATTTTGCTCTCAATGATTCTTTAGGCCTAGGTTATAAGTAGCGCGAACAGCCCTCTTCTGCAGCACAAATATTGTATTAATATCGACAGCGTTGCCCCATAGCAATATACCATAGGACATAATACTATGGAAATAACTAAAGTATACTAGTCGCGCCGTATCTATGTCAGTTAATTGTCTAATCTTTTTAACCGCGTATGCTGCAGAACTGAGTCTGTTCGCCAATCCTTCAATATGGTGATAATGATAATTTGGATATCCATTAAAACCTACAGTACTTCCAAAGGTACTAATTATGAACGTTGCTATATATTCTGATACAATTATTAAACCTCGTTTTTTGAAATGCATTAAATTAACCATAATATTTATAAAGCACAAGTACATATGAATGTGAAGTTTAGATTCTGCAACGGTTTCAAATTGTATTGTTTTAAATTTTTTGCTAAAAGAAACACTTAAAGCCGTAAGTACATTTAAAATAGCACAAGTACATAAATAATCGCAATATTAGATATTAATTACTATAGTATTACTTACCAGCCCAGGCGGCCCTGTAAGAGTATGTGTCTTCCCACTGCCAGTTTGACCGTAGCAGAACGCGGTGCATGAGAATCCTTCAACAGCCATCTCCAATAACCGCTTCACTCCAGAATAATCTAGAATGTCCTCCTGAGAAAGTAAATTGGTATTACCAGGCTTGATCATAGTCAAGAATACATAATATATTGACAAAAATGTAATAGCTCTATTAAAGATTGGTAAGTTTTCAATATAGGTAAGTGTGAGGTAGTTACGAAATATGAAGTCCCACTAATCTAGCCTACACAGAAGGTAAAATTAAGATTCTCTGTACTGCATGCGAACAAATCAATTCTATTGTCAACGATGCAATAAATATTGAATCAACTGAATCAAAATCACCTCAACTAAATGCCAATAATGATAAAATCACGTCCTTTAAAGTGAGACAATTATCTGCTTGGAATTAAATGGAAGACTAGGACCAGTTCTCTAGAAATAACAACATTGAATTCAAGGAAGTTCTAATAAAAAAAGCAGAAATATGCTATGATTAAGATATGGAGGGAAGAGATAAGGAGAATCATCTGTGTATATGAAAAAGTGTCCGTCAGAATGCATTAAATTAGGGTGGCGCTACAGTAGCATCAGGGCAAATATTAAAAGAAGCGCCAAATATAAAATAATACTAATCACTAGGTGCATTTACTCTAGGTGCATTTTTCCCATAATAATTCTCTAAGGTTATATTGTCAACATTATTTTATACGACGTAAGTTGTTGAAATTTTCAATAATTAACTGCTTTAGTCGACAATAATAATAATATGTAATAACTCGGCATACTTCAATTCGTTTACAATTGCTACATTCACCATACTTCATACCATACCATGTACCTACACTAGCGCCATTGTGGAAGCTTTTTGAACTGTTATTTACTGCATAACCTGGACACTTTTTCAAATCTTCTCCCAAATGAGATGATTCTCCTTGTCTCAACCCTCCATAGATTAAGGAGGATCGAAAACCACATAACAAAAAGGAGTGCCCACTTTCCTGCCCTACATGCATAAACAAATGGTTTATTTATTTACTAATTGTTTCTATTGCCTATAATTTTGATTTGCAAGCCAAGATGATGCTTTAAGATACTCTCGCCTTAATTTTTTTTAACTGTTCATGCTTTTGATGTAAGTTGATTTAAAATAATAGTATTACATATCTACTCTGTGATAATATTAAGTTTCTTACCAATTCTTATCATTTAATCCCATTTCTTCCCGTTGTAGTTGTATACCTAACTTTAATATTCATAAGTTCATTTATTAACGTTTACGAATAAAACTTTTAATACTTTGTAGGTAATGAATAATCAGTCAGGTTATTGTTTAAGGTTTCAAACAAGTAGAACCTAACGATGTTAAAAAGGGGTTTAGAATTTCCACGAGCTTTGCCCAAAAGTGAAAACTATTGTAGAATATTAGTAGAACCTTTCTGTCACGAACACTTCCATAACATAAACACTTTATTAATCACAATAATTGTATTACAATGGCTGCCTGCGTCAATAATTTCGCAAATAATACTGTGTTTTTTATTTTATTATTACCAGTATGGTAAAAATGGCAGCTTTAATTATTTTGTTTACTTTAAATTACATTCATATTTTAAAGCCTATGTTCACCAGCATCGGGTATTCTTAATATTATATCCGAAGATTTTAATTATTCAACCAATATGAAGACATATATTGATTTGATCATCATATGATACGTAGGGGGTAATTCCTCTTTCCAGTTCAATTATCACATACCTGAGTTGCAGCTGGTTCGAAGACAACGTTGTATGAGAACACCTTGGGCTTCTGTCCCGGTCCGGAGCCATTGCAGATAATCTGACCTTTGCCAGGAAACTCTAGCATGTTCCGTTCTCTTAGTGATCGCTCTTTATCGTTTGGTGGCCGGACTCTGTATAGTCAGTCACATTTAAATAGTTTTTTTTTTTATATTATTGTTATATTAAGCAATATTAGCAGGCATAATTTGAAGTTTTATAAAACATCATATAATTATTCTTAACGTCGAGTTTACGTGGATAATCCTCGATTGAAAGAAAAACCCCTTTAGGTTTATGGGAAAAAAAATCATATTAAGACAGGTTCCAAATTCAAAAGTAGCATTATTTTCTTTTTTAAGTGTCACAATATTTATGGCCTTAGACAGGTAATAACTCGAATCTCTAGTACCTCTTGTACTGCAGATACTGAATGGGGAGCAGTTTTCACTAAACGTTCAGATAGCCGTCTGTGAATTTGCCCCCTTTTATTTAACATTTAAAGTTGTGCACTTAAAACCACACGGGAGAAATGAAAACTTCATCAAGGCTATATTAATAATACGAAACACAACAATTTTACTGTTCTATATTTATAAAGTGTACAACATCTTTATATATATAATTCTTCCGTTCGTTTGTTGACAGTGAACTCCTCCTAAACGGCTGGACTGATTTGAATGAATTTTTCTGTGTGTGTACAAGGGGATTGGAGGATTGCTTAGATTCACAATTGAAGTAACTCCCTAATGGCTGGACCGATTTTGATAATTGTTTAGATTCTCAATACAGTCCGTATACGTCTCGACCGATTTTTCACATTTATCACGCGTGTACAGGTACGTCTGTCGGGTCCGCTAGTAGTTATATAATTATGTTTGTGTATAAATTAACCTGGTCAACTTTGCTCCAGCTGATCGTGCCCCCATAGCCCGAGAGATCTATAGAACGTTCTTAGACTTTGCTCAAACTTTACTTTCATAAAACTCAGCTGAGTGTAAGCTTAGCAAAATCTTTGAATTCGTTTATCGTTTCATTTGAATTCTGAAATTATACTGAGGTTAAGCTAAGACGGCACAATGCTTCTGCACAACTTGACTTCTGTCAAGTTTGCGTTTTATCACAGTCAGCTAAGTTTTACGTAAGTATGTATTATTGTGTTTCGATGTGAGGGGCGCCGTAGCTAATGAAATTTCTGGGCAAATGAAACTTAACATCTCATGTCTTAAGGTGACGAGCGCAATTGTAGTGTCGTGAAGAATTTTTCGGTTTCTCAAGAATCCTGAGCGGCACTGCATTGTTATGGGCCCCTGCAAATAGATTTAGATTTTCCAAAAATCCTGATCGGCACTGGATTGTAATGGGTAGGGCGTATCAATTATCATTAGCTGAACGTCCTGTTCGTCTCGTCCCTTACTGTCATAAAAAAAAGTAAAGTCTGAGCAAAAAACGCTAAATAGATCTTATCCTTAATCCACACGAGCCGACTTTACCTACGAGCGTTACATAGCCGGGAGAGCCCAGTCTCATTCAATACCCACAAAATAAAGTGTTCAGAATTCTTCACTTCAAAAGCATTTCTCGAAATTGTTGGAAATTTCGTTATTCAACAAATTCTAAAGAAGTTACGATTTCTCGTCACATTGTAAGTACAATAGAACTCACACTAATGAACTTGAAATCACATAATAATAGCAATAATTACCTGACGCCTTGTTGTCTAGTTGGGGTGAAGAAAATCAATACATTTTCATTTAATTAGAGTCAACAACCTTTGGTACTCGTATGCCCACATACAACGGAACTGACAAACTTCAAAACTAACGGCATTCGATTGACCTTTCTGAGAAATTATTTGCTAATATTTTGTTGTTATGTTTGCGAAAATCATTATTTTTCCAAAGGATATTAAGTAATTATTTAGCCTGTGGGTGTTTAAGGTGGTGTGAAAAACCTAAATTAATTATTTCATCACGTAAAAGTTGAAATTCAAAACCTAGGAATCAAATGACAACTTGATTGTATCGAACAATTAACATGTTTTGTAATATTATTGCCGAAGTTTTTAAATTAATAATGCTAAATCTGTTTTACTGTTTAAATATAATATTAAGTTTACCTTACACCAAAGGACCATGCCGAAATAGTTATTTTTTTATTAGATCATAGACGTCATCATACATATTTATGTACAGATAAGGATAAAATCGTCATTTTTTTCTCAACTTATGTTAGGATCTGAATGTAGAAACTAAGTACCTAAGTAATTTTTTATTAGAAATTTTAAGGTAAGTGTTGTGTTAGCAGATAGTAAGTTAAGCCCCCCTTCCTCCACAACGCATTGCTCTTTTTTATATCAAAATCTTAGTAGTTGATGAGTCCAATAGGGACACCTCACCTTGACACAGGAGATTCTATTCTATTCTTCTTACTGTGGCTTTTATTGAAGTTACAGTACAATTAAGCCAACCACATAAGATGCTAATTCGTCTTTGTAACACATTTATGTCATGAAACCCAAAAAGTGCTTGCGTACTTGGCGTTAAAAAAATGAGCCGCTTGTGATATTTGCCTGCAATTCTGTATATTTGCCACCAGTATTTATGTCTGTATTATGTTTGTGCCGTTTGGTGTTGAGACACTTGGCCCGTGGAGCCCAAGAGGCGCGGAGAATGTACAAAGAATTATCTACGTGCCTGAATACGGCCACTGGAAACCCAAGCGCTTTCTGGCAACAGATTTCGGTCAACGGATCAGCCTAGCTATCCAACGCGGAAATGCTGCCAGTATTTTTGGTACACTTACCCGCAATGATAGTTTGAATTTAATGTAATCATAGAATTGTAAATATAGATAAATGATATGTTTTGCTTGAATAAATAAATTACCTTACGACAACATTAATGTTATCATCATCTGAATTGAGGGTAGTCATGGATACGTGAGTGCTTCGGTCAGCGCTGCCTGCCCTGCTGCCCGGTCTACTGCCAGGTCTACTGCCTGGTCTACTGCCTGACCTACTGCCTGGCCTGCTAACTGATCTGCTTCCAGCTCTACTTCTGGCTCTGCTACCATTTCTGCTGCTAACGCTACAAATTTCAATCATTAATTACGTATTAATTTATGAAAACCTTGAAAGTAATTTTTTTGAATTTGAAGAACAAAATTTTGCACATGCTGTTTAAAAGACGGAACTGTTTCCTTTTCTTTTCTTTATAGAAAAGGAGGACAAACGAGCGTACGGGCCACTTGGTGCTAAGTAATCACCGCCGCCCACATTCTCTTACAACTCAAGTGGAATCATAGGAGCGTTGCCGGCCTTTGAGGAAGGTGTACGCGCTTTTTTTTAAGGTACCCCGCAAACCCCGCAAACACCGCAAAGGGAAGCTCATTCCACAGCTTTGTAGTACGTTGAAGAAAGCTCCTTGAAAACCGCACTGTGGAGGACCGCCACACATCCAGATGGTGGGGATGATATCCTAACTTGTGGCGTGTCGTGCGAAGGTGGAATTCGGCGGCAGGAATCAGTTTCTGGAAAATCGAAGGGTAATAATAATATATACTTAGTGTAAACATCGAGAACTTTTAACATTTTGGAATAAATATCTTTTGAATAATTATTTCCCTCAACTTAAAATTTGAACCGCCGTTATAGATATATAATATAATAAACGGCTTAATAGAAACTGTTATTTCTGCCATGTCCACGTTGATAGAGTTTATTTGTTTTGTAGCGCCCATCAAAGTCATCATTATAATCTAGCTGGTTCTCGTAAGTGCTACAAGTTCAATATTCACATTCACAATATTATGACATCGGGCTTACTGTCACTATTAATATTATTAATAATTCAAATTAAAATATTTTTATCCAGCGTGAGATGTTGTTGTTGATACCGCAGGCGTATTTATTTTTCGACCACCCATATAGCCGAATGGTTAGTGACCCTGACTACTAAGCTAGAGGTCCTGGGTTCGAATCCCGGTAGGTGCAATCATTATATGATAAATATGGATGTTTGTTTATTAAATAATATCGTTGTCTTGTACCCTTAGTACAGGCTATGCCTAGTTTGGGGCAAGATAATTTGTGTAAGAATGTGTCAATATTATTATTATTATTATTTGCAAAGTACGGCAACAAATACTATGCCCAAGTGGGTGTACTCGAGCCAGTCTCGAACAATGTGTGACGTTGATGTGACATATGTTCTGTTAAAGTGTGCTTATAATTGAAACTAAAATGCCGGGGTAATAAAACTTTGTAAAAAGATACTCTGAGAAATAAGAAAGACAGTGGGATCACATATCATCAGTAAGTATTTTGTATTTTATTAATTTTAATGTAAGCGTATATTACAAAATATGAAAGATGCCATTGAGTGTCAAGATGTATGCACACAAGCATCTAATAGTTGCCGTATTATAAAATCTATTGTTCTTAGGTACAACGTTATCTAGCTAGAGCGCAGCGAAGACCAATGCTTAGTCTAAGGCTTCAGACCTGAGAAGAACGGTCGCAAGCAAAAATTTCATAACAATGAAATTGACTAATTAGCCTGAGGGCGGTTGCTCCATTCCCAAGCTGATATTATTATGAAAGTATCGAAACCTTTATCACATAAGCGTTTCTTAGCAATTCTTTCGAATTTCGTAACACATTTGTTTTCTACATTTCCTGGGATTATGTTGTAAATGCAAATACATCGCCCAATAAAGAACTTATTAACTCGACTTTACCGAGTAGTAGGCATAACAAGTTTATACTCCAATGGGGCCCTCATATAGAAAATTTATCAAGTAGACTAAGTTCTGCTGCATACGCAGTAAAAAAGATTCGTTCCTTAACAGACATTGAAACTGCAAGATTGGTTTATTTTAGTTACTTTCACAGCATTATGTCATATGGTATATTATTATGGGGTTATGCTGCTGATATTGAATCTATTTTCGTGCTGCAGAAAAGAGCTGTTCGGGCAATTTATGTTATGGGACCAAGAAAGTCGCTTAGATCTAAATTTAAAGATTTTAAAATTATGACTGTTTCTAACCAATATATATGCATATGAAAATTTTGTGTATGTTCATAAAAATGGCATAAATTTCAAAAGGTATATGAAAAACAATATTAATACTAGAAACAAAAATAAACTGTTAATGCCCACTTCTAGGCTTAGTAAACTCGACAAGTCATTCATCGGTAATTGTGTTAGATTTTATAATAGAAATGTCCATCAACAAGTTCAAAGCCTGTATTAAACATAAACTTATGGAAAAATCGTATTACAATTTAAAGGATTATTTAGATGATAAGAAATCATGGGTATGAATTGCTCTAAAAGATTTGAACTTTAATTACCCTTAATTAAATATGATAGTATTTATAATTATGAATAATTTTTGAAAAATGAATAATTTATACTAAAAGCAAAATGGTCAAATTATGGGTACAGGTGTTTAGTGAGTGTTGTTCAATATATTTTAGATGAACATTCTTGTTTTTTGTTATTTGGTTGAGTTCTTGTGACAGTTTTCATCATGCTCGCTTAAATATCACTGCTTGTGGCGGCGACGTGGGACGGGTCGTTCCCTTCCCTAAAATATGGTCGAGGGAGCCGATGGCTGGCCCATGCGTCATGCTCGTGAACGGGCGCTGCTTGCGGTGGCAGGATGATCCTGTGGCCGGAAACTCTACCTCATGGTTTTAAAATTAAAAATTATATTTTTTATTATTGCTAATAAAATGGTCGCTAAATACCTTTATTTATTTACGGTGTGTGCGGATTGATGCTGTACCATGGCCTAGTATTATTGTTGATACAGTACTAGTCGGCCGTGAATGAACTCAATAGCTCTTGTTTATACGTATTAATTTACATTTTTTTTGAGTATTTGTAGTTTGAGTATTATTGCTGCATCACTTTACATATATTGTAACTGAAATGATTTGTGAGTGATTGCCACAAAGAGTTTCTTGCCACTTCTTATTAAAGCTCAACCCTCAAAGGAGGTGGATAAAAAAGAAAAGTCATTTCCTTGACCTGCCTGAATAAGGTGATTTTGATTTGATTACCCTAAAGGATTGAGCTTTTGATTACTGTTAGTAAAATATAATATTAATTACAAGTTTAAGCAGAATTGTCAAATTGTAAGTAGAGGTATTTGGTGAGTATTGCATGATACGTAAATTAGGATTATTTTATTGTTGTTTGCTGAGTTCTCGTAACAGGTTTCATCATGCTCGCTTAAATGTCACTGCTTGTGGTGGCGACATGGGACGGGTCGTCCCCTTCCCTAAAATATGGTTGAGGGAGGCGATGGCTGGCTCATGCGTCATGCTCGTGAACGGGCGCTGCTTGTGGTGGCAGGATGATCCTGTTGCCGGAGACTCGGTTTCAGATTCTTAAAAGTTATTGTGTATATATATGTATGGATATATATACATGTTGATTTATTTATAATCGCTTATAAAATGCTCACAGAATACCTTTATTGATTTATGGTGTATGTGGATGATGCAGCTACTGTACTCAATAACTTTTGTATTAATTGACATTTACTTTTTTGACTTACTCGTGTAAGACATTGCCTATTTGACGTTTGAGTGTGTTTGTTGCATCATTTTACATTTTACATATTATAATGTGATTGATTATATCAAGATTTACAGGTAAATGACCTGTAAATCTTGATATTACTTGATATACAAAGAGTGGCAATGAGTTTCTTGCTACTTCTTCTCATTAGCTCAACCCTTTACGAAGTAGCGGTAGATTCAATAAGATTTTTTTTTTTGACATTCATAAGTGTCATTTCCGTGACCTACGTGAATAAACTGATTTTGATTTGATTTGATATGTGTACTAATTCACTTTACCTGTGTTGAATGAGAGAGATTGAAATACTACAGAAGATTAACTAAAAGCACGGACGCGTAAAAAAAAGAAGGACTCCGTGTCACCTTACACAGCAGTGAAGCACCAAAACAAGCCGGTAAACGTGCAAATACATAGCCTCACGCACACACTAACGCTAATACTGACGACCTGTATAGCCGAGTGATTAGCGATCCTACCTACTAAGCTAGAGGTCCCGGGTTCGAATCCCGGTAGGTGCATGCATTTATATGATGAATATGGATGTTTGCTTCCGAGTCATGGATGTTTAAATGTATTTATATATGTTTATATAAATTTATGTATGTTTAATTAAGTATTAAATATATCATTGTCTTGTAACCCATAACACAGGCTATATATGCTTAACTTGGGGCAAGATAATTTGTGTAAAAAGTGTGTCAATACAAGCCGATCGGCCGCCATTATGAGATTTTCCATCGTCTGTGACAGATCAGTTTGCGTCGCAATAAAATATTGTAAAAATGCCGTCGTGCTTCGTGGAAAAATGTAAAAACAATACTATATAAGCATTTGTGGATATATTATGATTATTTAAGGGAGAAAAAATTGTGTAACTGGTATCCCCCGTAACCACACACACACCAGCATAAAGGTACTTCACTTGCTAATATCACGAGGCGGAGTCCTTCTTTTTTTACAAGTCCCTGACTAAAAGTTATACTTTTAAAATTATGTTAGAACTTCTTTTTATGTCAGGTAGATATAAAAAAAAACAAAAGAGTTTTTCATGTTATAGTATTTTATTTGTATAAAAATAATGTACTAGCATTATTTAAAATTACAAATTAAAGTACGCAGGAAATGTTAAAATATAAACCTATTCCGTTCTTTAATAATCTCAATTATTTTATTTATTTTATTTTATTTGGAAAACTTACAGTGTTACAATAACTTAATTACTAAATAATAGTGTGAACATTTTACACCATTTATGAACGCAATTTGACACAAATTATATTATAAATGCTAGACATAAGATATATTTTAATAGATTTAAAAGTATATTACGTAGTTAAATACACATATAAATCTCAAAGTCCTGGAAACATTCATAATATTTACTTATTATTTATTTAAAAAATCACAAAATGCCCATTGCCCTTTCCGTGTCCAATGTTTTCAATTCGTTCCTTTACTAAACCAAATCGTTGGTAAAGCTCATGATTCTTGTAATCGGTCAATCTGGTAAACCTGATTGCGTGGAAACAGAAGTGATTGAGTGACAGCCGGGGGGTAAACGCTAGCTGGTCGGGAGGTACGGCGATATTGCCTTTCCCATAGGTGATGAGTTCAAGGCTATATATTATGATTGCTGCTTTGGTGAAGATAAATATTGAGGCTTTAATTGCTTAATGCTTTTAAGTGCATTTATTTGTAATTTTCTATGCGGTTCTTTAGTCTTTACAAACATCACGACGGACAGTGTATAAAGTCAAAATGTGACGATCACTTGCTTCGGTATAACGACTTTTTAATTATTTATTTTTATTTATACATACACTAGCCGTTGCTGCCCGCTTCGTTGGGCGAATTTTTAAAGGAAATTAATTAATGAAGAAAATGGAATTAAAAAAAATTAGTAGCCATAGACATGTAGGATATATTTCGCATCGAATGGTGGTAGTTTCATGTCGATACGATCTGTCGTTTAGGCGTGATTGAGCCTCAAACAAAGACTATAAATACATATATATAGACTCACTATAAATACATATATATATAGATATTACAAATTATTTATATATACTAGCTGACCCAGCAAACGGTGTTTTGCCGATATTAAAATCGCGATACAAAAGTAACTGTTGATCGTAGATGGGTGAAAATTTGAAGTTGTATGTATTTTTTAATGTTGACTCATAATCAAACAAATTTAAAAAAAAATGTCAAAAAAATTAAAAAAACAAATTTCGTGTGGACCACCCTTATTAACATTTAGGGGTATGAAAAATAGATGTTGGCCGATTCTCAGAGCTACTCAATATGCTCACAAAATTTTCATGAGAATCGGTCAAGCCGTTTCGGAGGAGTACGGGAACGAACATTGTGACACGAGAATTTTATATATAAGATATAGGTCAACTTAGCATCTAAAAAACCACATATGTTACAATTAATGCTAATAATTAGAATAATACGTCACTACTTAAGTTATTAATTAAATTAAAAACAGTGAAAATGTTGTAAGAATTGAAACGCATATATAACCTAGCAGGTTTATTAATATTGTCTTAGCTGCTATAGTTTTATTAATTGGTAATCCTTTAATCTATAAGAACCTGGACGACCGAGCCTTGCTCGGATTTTTAAAAAGGTACAAAACTTGAACAAAGAAAAACTAATAGGACAACTGGATTCGAACCGGGGTCTTCTGCTTTCCGGATCACCCAATGTCGCATGTGAGCTATTATAGTCTTGTATATAGTGGCGAAATTTACCTTTGTATTCTAATGTTGTTGTAGCAGTTTCTCATTTAAATACGAATAACACTACATTTTTAAAAATTGAACCCAAGCTAGATCGATTTCTCGCCCTCGTAACTACCTGCTACTAAATACCATTAAAATCGATGGAGCCGTTTCCGAGATTCAGATTATATATGTATTTATATACAAGAATTGCTCGTTTAAAAATATAAGATTAGTGTTTTAGTTATTAAATGTTGCCGCTCAATGAAGGGCTCGCTCAATAACTAAACCATTGCAATGAGGCCTTCTTTTAAGACATCATGAGCAAGACGTTCATTTGATAGTTATGTGATAACTAAGTCCTGCGGCCCGATTCACGTAATTTTACATGAGCGATATCGCAGCGACATCTGTCGTTCACCTACGATTCGTATTCACGTGATTTAAATCGCACGTTCGAGAAACGATCCTATCCAAAAATCGCTAAAGCGTATTCACGTCAGCTAGACGGACTTCAATCGTTGTGTCAGTGGTATTCTGCTATCTTTTTACAATCGGTTACAAACGATTTAATGTCAAATCGAACGTCTGAGAAGTCGCTGAACTGAAGTTAGTAAATTGCAGTTGTTGGCTGTTGAAAGTTTTTTCATAAACATGAATATCAGCTTGTCTTGTCTACTCTTGGATCTTTCCGAAAGGGAAGACCGACGAAGAGAACGTCGACGCCGAAATAAGTTGAGGATCAACGAATAATTTGCTTTCGTAATGACAGATGTGATCGTGAAAACATTTCGCTATCCCAAGGATTTAGTCCTTGGTCTTATTGAAAACCTCGTTTCTCTAATTCCATGAGAGCGTAATACTATACCTACGTACTTAGTTTCCTATTTAGGTTGGTAGTTACCAAGAAAGATCTTAGTAGGTACCTACCTACTTATCTGACTAGATATTTACTATATTTAAGACTTTAATTAAATAAATTATAAAATCATGTGCTTTTTTACATTATAGGTAATAATAGCACTAGCATTTTATGCTACAGGATCTTACCAAACTATTGTTGGTCAGAGTAATTTCAACTCAGTAGGTATCTCAACCTACAGTGTCTAGAGCAGTGCGACAGGTGACTAAAGCACTCAAGTTGTGCTCTGTTGAGTTATTGAAAAAACATATTTATTTTCCTCTTACTCAGGATGGAAGAGATAGAATAAAGAGAAGTTAAGTATTTACTTACCTTTACCTATGTTATTGGACTAATTAAATACCTACTTAATTATTTATTAAATATTGTAGGTACTTATTAAAGCTTTTATGAAAAAACTAAATAGCTCAGTAATTCAAGCTGACGCACGGTTACAATCTTCTTCGAGCTCTTTTGTTTAATTGAACAAAACGAGACGAGAAAGAGTTACCTACACTTGGTCGAAAATCCAGTTTGACTTTGATGTACGGCGGTTTTTTTTTATTATGTATAACCATTTGGGTACGACTTTTCATTTTCAGCCTATTAATTTCTGTATAAAAATAATTATACCTTACCTTTTTACTACGGCTTCAAATATTGTTAGGTTGAGTACTAGTAACTGAGCAAAAGACTCTGATATCATAATAAACATATTTAAAAGAATATGGTAGAAAATAAAGGAATAGTAGAATTACACTGGCAATGTCCTATCGCAAGTCGTCGATGAGTCGCTGAGTTTCAGTCCTATTGAGTTGTCGTCCTATCGAAACAGTACGTGAATACCAATTTTGGTCCAAGTTTCAATAGGACGACTTCTGAACTACAACGATTTTTGGATCGTTAGAATATAAGTAAATCGGCCTACAGTTGCTAAACGTAGTGGGTTTTTTAGCTTATTTCTGATTTCATAGCTATATTTCTTAATTTCGTAGAAAGTCAAAGTCAAATAAACTTTATCCAATTAGGCTTCAACTAAGCGTTTTTGAATCGTAACTACAAATATTTCTTTTAAATTACTGAATTTACCATATGATCGTTAAAAGTTGAGCTCGTGAGAAGAACATATAAGAAACTCAACGGCCACTCTTTTCAATCAAATAGAATATTTTTTGAGTTGACGCATGGACCAGCCATCGTTCCCCTTGCACATATTTGAGGGAAGTAGACGATCAGGCACACGACGCCGCTGCAAGCAATGTCATTTAGTGAGCATGACGAGCCAACCTATGTTTGATAACTAAAAATTACAAAATTAATGACTTTGACATGTCATTTACACCGATCTCGTGATCAGGCAGCCAAATAATCGATAACAAACCGCAGTTGATTATCTTGCGCTGATCTCTGTTTCAAACTCCTCAAATTATACGGATGCTCATTGAGTTGGAGAGAACCCGGCCCCATTTACGTAATACTTACGTACAGTGATTGCAACACTGATGGTATTTATAAACTGTGCAGACGGTAACTTGAAGTGAACAACTGTCTCTCTTCACTGAGTATACAAAACTATTTACGGGCCAGTTTGGCAATATCTTCCAAGAGACCACGAAAGACAACGTCGTTCAATATATAGATGCCGAGTATAGTAGCTGTGGCAGTTAGAGAAGTGATCTCGAAATGATCGAATAAGGGGATATGACGAAGGAAAATCTAGCGTGTGAGTCCCAAGCGATGCCTACGTTTGTATGTTGAATATGAAGACTTATATAGGTGTAGCGTTATCTTGCATCCATATTACACGGGATAGATAATTTGTCTGAAAGTGCCTTAATTATTGTATTTAAATAAATTTATATTGAAATCAATATGAACCTAGCTTACATATCACTTTCTTAATAGACGAGTTTTTTTTTCTCTTTTCAGTTATTGAGCTTAGATAATTTATACGTCTAGATAGAGTCTCTTGCTGTTAGACAACCGATGAAAACAGGCCAGGAATATTAGTTTCGTGTGCGTGACAAGCTACGTCTTACACTCGCGATTTGTATGACACTTTGTGTTAGTGTGCGTGAATTGCTCAAAATAGAGGATAGTCCTAAGCTCAATTTTTTTCCACGTTTTCACAGGTGTCACAGTCTATTTAGACGTATAAATGATCTATGTTACTGAGCATTGGATGGATCTAACAGTTACCACAAATAATACAAAGTAATTTCACTATGGGTATACTGTAATCATAGACATAGAATATAACAGCGTATATACGACCTGACAAAGTTTGTCAGTGTGTGCTTGGCAAGTGGTTTAATATTCAAAAGACTAACTGTTTTATTCATAATGACAGGCTGCGTCCCCACTGAGTTAGCGGCGTATCGGTTTAGTACGCCCTTCCATATATTTCAAATGGAGTGTTCACAGTTTGCTAGTTTTGCGCTCACTGTACGCAGTTTGCAGCGTTACGCGCGCCGACTATCTTAGTGAGCGGCCGACTCCCACCAAAACCGGTTCCAGTCGGCGGCGGCGATTGGTTGTTCGCCGGGCGTAGTGACTCAGTTTGCCGCAAACTGATTATTCGGATAGTTGGAAAAAACATCGTGTTAGGACGTGTTTTTTTGCATTGCACCTAACTAATCTCAACGCACACACACATCACTGAAAATCCAAGATGTCCTTTGATACGGAAAGGTTCATTAGTGGAATACAGAATAGACCATGCATATGGAACATGTCGAGTGAAGAATACAGCAACAGAGTATTAAAGCAGAGCAATTGGAATGAAGTCGCTGATATTATATACGATGATTGGCAAAACTTAGAAGAAAACACTAAAGAATAAAAAAAATTAATGAACGATATTAACGATATTTTTTTTTTTTTTTTTTATGGAATAGGAGGACAAACGAGCGTACGGGTCACCTGGTGTTAAGTGATCACCGCCGCCCACACTCTCCTGCAACACCAGAGGAATCACAAGAGCGTTGCCGGCCTTTAAGGAAGGTGTACGCGCTTTTCTTGAAGGTACCCATGTCGTATCGTCCCGGAAACACCGCACAAGGAAGCTCATTCCACAGCTTCGAGGTACGAGGAAGAAAGCTCCTTGAAAACCGCACTGTGGAGGACCGCCACACATCCAGATGGTGGGGATGATATCGTAACTTGTGGCGTGTCGTGCGAAGGTGAAATTCGGCGGCAGGAATCAGGTTGAACAGCTCTTCGGAACACTCCCCGTGATAAATGCGGTAGAAGACACACAATGAAGCGACGTCTCTACGCAACGCCAAGTGATCCAGCCGTTCACAGAGTACTGGGTCCCCGACAATTCGAGCTGCTCTGCGTTGCACGCGGTCAAATGGATCGAGCTGATACTGGGGTGCGCCAGACCAGAGATGACAGCAATACTCCATGTGAGGCCGGACCTGCGCTTTGTAGAGCACTAGAATGTGGGCCGGCTTGAAGTATTGCCGTGCTCTATTTATGACGCCCAGTTTCTTTGAAGCCAGTTTGGCTTTGCCCTCCAGATGGCCACGGAATTGGCAATTGCTCGAGATTTCGAGACCCAGTATTCCGATACTAGGCGAGGCTTTAAGGGAAGTGTTCTCGAAGAGCGGTGATACGGCAAATGGGGTTTTTTTAGTGGTAAACGCGCAAACTTGAGTCTTCTGGGGGTTAAATTGGACAAGGTTCAACTTACCCCATTCCGCGACCTTCTCGAGAGAGGACTCGATAGAAGACACAAGTTTCACCCGGCACTGGTCGACGTTTTCCCGAGAGAGACCTGCATGGCCCGTGTATACGGCATCACCAGTGCTGTCGTCTGCATAGCAATGCATGTTGGCGGTGTCCAACATATCATTGATATGCAGAAGAAACAGCGTGGGAGATAGCACACAGCCTTGGGGCACTCCAGCGTTCACGGGCTTGGGATTCGAGCAATAACCGTCGATAACGACCTGTATGCTGCGCCCAGTGAGGAAGCTGGAGGTCCACTTGCATAAGCTCTCGGGAAGCCCAAATGATGGAAGTTTTGCGAGGAGCGCCTTGTGCCATACACGATCAAAGGCCTTCGCTATATCCAGACCAACTGCCAGGCCTTCCCCCTTGCTTTCAATAGCCGCCGCCCATCTGTGTGTTAGGTATACCAGAAGATCGCCAGTCGACCGACCATGGCGAAAGCCGTACTGCCGGTCGTTGATCAACTGGTGACCCTCAAGGTATACCAAGAGCTGGCGGTTAATTATGCTCTCCATAATTTTGGAGAGTAGGGAGGTAATAGCAATAGGCCTGTAGTTTGCCGGATCCGAACTGTCTCCTTTTTTTGGGATCGGATGGACAAGGGCTGACTTCCATGAATCAGGGACTACGCCTTTTGAATAAGAGTGCCGGAATAAACGCGTTAGCACCGGCGTCAACTCAGGGGCACACGTTCTAAGCACGATTGGAGAAATGCCATCCGGCCCGCTCGACTTCCTGACGTCCAACGAAAACAGAGCTCGCCTAACAGTTTTCTGTCGGAACTGTACTTCAGGCATGGAGCTCTGACACCGCGGGATGGTCGGCGGTGTTTTTCCGTTGTCGTCAAGAGTCGAGTTGGAGGAAAAAAGAGTGCACAGGAGATCGGCTTTCTCTTTTGCCGTATGGGCCAGGGTGTCATTCCTCATGTGCAACGGCGGCATGGACGGCTGGTTGAAGTTACCAAGAGCAGCTTTCGACAACGACCAGAACTTGCGTGTTCCGGTCGGGTAACTGGAAAGCTGCTCGCCAATTTTGACGACGTGCTTCGATTTCGCACGGGCGATTTGCCGCTTAAAAAATCTGCCTTTCCTGATCCTTTGAGCCCAGCGCCGCAACCCAAGTTCGATACGCCTGTTTTTTGCAGTCAGATGCTGCTTTAACTGACGCATCGAACCAGGGCTGTGATCTGCCACCGATCGGTACTACAGAGCTTGGTATAAAAATATCCATGCCCTGCAGTATCACATCGGCTACTGCAACGGCGCAGGCACTAGGATCATCTGAAAGGAAACAAACCCTGCCCCAAGGGTAGGATGCAAAAAAGGAACGCATCCTATCCCAATCTGCTGACTTGTAGTGCCAAACGCGGCGGGTCGCTGGTGGTCTGCGACGTTGGCGTCGGATAGGCACTACACTCCTGACCAGGCAATGGTCGGACGTTCCGAGAGGGGCGTCGACAGAGACCTGGTAACCATCGGGATGTGTAGTCAGCAGAAGATCTAATAAGGACGGCATGTGGCTATCCACATCTGGGAGCCGCGTCGGCGACTCAACCAATTGGGACAGACCATACGCCAATGCAAAATTATGCACAGATCGCCCTGCGTAGTCTGTGGTACGTGATCCAAGCCATTCGGCATTGTGCCCGTTGAAATCACCCAAGACTACGATTTCAGCGGAGGGGATCTGAGCAAGCACGTCATCAAATGCCGCTTGAACGCAGCCCATGAGGTGATCCGTTTCTGCGTTACCACTATGGGACCTGTAGACACACGCATAGATGCGGACGCGGTTCTCTAAATCTACGCGGAGCCAGAGAGTAGACAGGCCCATACCCTCAAAATTGCCGAGACGGCGACAGCAGATATCCTCCCTAACGTACACACATACCCCGGCATGAGGCATGAAATTATGCTCAATTTTGTACCCGGGGTACGTTAAATATGACGTATCGCTAGGTCGAGATATCTGCGTCTCCGTAAGGAAACACAAGGCCGGCTGCGCCGTCTCAAGGTGGTGGTGGACGGCGTTTAAGTTGGAGTGAATTCCCCGGATGTTACAAAAGTCCACATTAAGCGTGGAGCGGGGTGCCGTGGTGTTGCTGCCCTGTTTGTCCTGTGACATACGCGGTACTGTGCCCCCCCAGAATACGAGGGGCAGCCCGAGCGCGAATGCTCGGGGAGGGATTCTCCGGCTCTACAAGAGCCGGTACCCTCCTGGGGTAATTTATTTTTTAGGACCGCTCTCATATTTTGTTGGGGGGGGGAATTTGGAGTGTTTGTCACAAATTGGTCACACTTCAGCATAATGCTGATTACTATCTCAACCAGCGCTGATCTTCCAGTGGGACCGCTAAATGACGCCACACACGAATGCCATAAGTAGCGCACGCCTTTCTAATTAGACTTACACGTTATATCTTCGTTAGCAGGTAAGTACTTTCTTCGTTAAAATTAAAGTTAAAATATTATACATTCAAAAATTTCAACAAACAAACTAGATTGCACTGGTGTCTATAGTTAACAGTTCCTCTTTTTTTTGGTGCTCAAAAATAAATTTCTTTAATTTAGCTTTAAAACCAGATAAACTACGCTGGCTCCGGGTTTGGTGGTGGAATATTATTCCAAAATTTCGTCGCTGCACATCGTAAACTGATTTAAGCGTTAGATAATTTATACGTCTAGATGAGAGCCTTTTGCTGCTAGAGAACCGATAAAAACAGGCCAGGCTTACTTTAGTGTGCATCACAAGCTACGTCTTAAACTCGCAATTTGTATGTCACTGTGTTGGTGTGCGTGCATTGCTCAAAATAGAGGAAAACTGTCAATCTCATTTTTTTCGACGTTTTCACAGCTGTCACAGTCTATCTAGGCGTATAAATGATCTAAGTTTTATGCAATATTCGGTTAGGACTACGTTGGGTTTGCTAATAAAACGAAATTTATTTGAAAGAGATTTTTTATAGAATACGAAAATACCCGAGCTTGCCCAATGGTAAACGATCGCTATCGCCAGTGCTAAGGAATAATATAAATCAAGTAAGAATATTTTTTCAAGTTGATACCGGGGTGCGCTAGACTTGAGATGACAGCAATACTCTCTCTCGGTTATGCTTCGAAAACTACTGAACCGATTGGAATAATACTTATACCATTAAATGCGATGTGTTTCGGAGAAGATTTCAGTATATCCTATGTTGATGATTTCTTAACAGGAACCCATAGATATGACAATTCATACAATGGGCGGGCGCGGGGTACTTAATTAATTCAATACACCCCGTATTCTTCATTCAGCACTTGTTCAAGCTAGCTTCATACATAAAAATATATGCTTTATCACTGACGCACTACAAATTAACACTAAATATATTTAGTGGCCTGATATCTAGCCTATCATGATAAATGTATTTTATCAAATATCAATCGTTTTTCGGTGTATATTTATAACCCAGCACAATAAAAAGGAAATTTAATTTAATTTATTTGTACCTAGGCTTGTCATACGTTCTGTTTCAAATTAATACTCTCTATTTTAATAAAGTTATGGAATAATAAGAAAACTTATATAATGTATTCAAAAAGGCTAGGCTAAAAAGCCTATTTAAATAAAGTTTTTTTATGAAAATAAGGGTCGAGACGAGCAGGACGTTCAGCTGATGGTAATTGAAACGCTCTGCCCAATACAATGCAGTGCCGCGCAGCATTTTTGAAATACCCAAAAATTCTGAGCTGCATTACAACTGCACTCGTCACCTTGAGACATAAGATGTCAAGTATCATTTGCCCAGTAATTTCACTAGCTACGGCGGCCTTCGGACCGAAACGCAATAATGCTTACACATAACGGCAGAAATAGGCGTTGTGGTACCCATAATCTAGCCGGCATCCTGTGCAAAGGAGCAAGCGGGCAAATGGGCAAGAGGCTCACATGGGGCCTCTCCCCAACAGCCTATGGACATACGCAACAACAAGTGTCAAGAGACGCGTTGCTGGTATTTAGCAATTTGTCGTAATGTCCTGTGGTGGAATTCGGCTGTTTAGTAGTTAGTTTATTTAACTTTGACTAACTTTTGTCTGTAATTCCTTTGTCTCTGCCCCCAGTGTTGTCCCCTACGTACTACGCAACACCTACTCACTTCCGGCCATGAAGTCATAGCGTAAACTATCAATCTACCGCACAGTCGCTTCGTTAGTTCATAATGACGTGTCGGTCTCGGTTCGGTGCGCGCCGGTTTTTTGGTTCACCTACTGTGGTCTTATTTAAATATATTAGTTAACATTATCTCGAACGACACGATACTTTTTTTAATATCCTACCATAAATAATATAAGTTTTATATAGAACAGGGTGCATAAGGTGAAAAGGCACTTGATGGGAAATGGTGAGGAAAATGCGTATAGAAATTCGCTACACCAAGGGTCTAAAGATGGGTTTTTAGTTGGGAGTATGCTTATTTTGAAGGTCTCTCAATTGTATCGGTTAGGAAAAACTGCAAATAGGTAATTTATTCCAAAAAATGGATGTGTGAGGCAAGTAGTTCCTCGCAAACCACGTAGTAGTAGGATGCCAGATCTGATACGGCTAGAATTTTGAATTCTGTAATGTCCGGTGGTGGAGTTCCAACTCTTCTGAGCACGCTCCGTGATATATGCGGTAGAAGATGCAGGACGGAACGCCAAGACATCAATGAGATCGGAAATGTTTTCTCTACCTTGAATGATGACAGATTCGTTTCTGCGTAGAAAATTTTTACTTTAAGCATTTTGTACCTTACAAAATTGTGTACCAGATTTTTTTTTAAAATAGCAAACATTAGCATGTGTGTGTTATATATTATTCGTTCTCTCAAACCAGCCCGCCGGCTTCCATCTTCGTACTTCAAAAACTTGTCTAAGCTCCGTCTGTTAGTTACAATCCCACAAAATGAGCCATTTTTAGTCTCACCGAAGCAGCGATACGTAATTGTGAATCAAACGCGTTACTTAGTTGTTTCTCTTCCTCTATCGATATTATTGGATTTTATTATGTTACTCATATAAAATATAATATTTAAAGATTCCTATACAGTTAAATGTGTATCAACAATCACTCCATAAACCAGCATATAAATACTTACGGGGCAATTAACTATTGTTTAAGTATTTGACAATAGAACCCCTATAGCCCAGTGGTTAGTGACCCTGCCTACTGAGCTAGAGGTCCCGGTTTCGAATGCCGGGTACAATCATTTATATGATGAATATGCATGTTTGTTTCCGAGTCATAGAAACCTATAAATATTTATGTATGTTTAAGTAAGTATATTGTATTAGATATATCGTTGTCTTGTACCCGTAGTACAGGCTATGCCTAGTTTGGGACAAGATAATTTGTGTTTTGTGTGTCAATATTTATTTATATTTATAACCTGATGTAAATGATCATTATTACTTTCTTTTATAAGGTGATGAGTGTGATGAGAAAAGTGATGAGATTATTCAG
>CATIXN010000012.1:5618809-5639441 GCA_949711725.1 Leptidea reali
AAAATTTGAAAGATAACATTGAGTGTCAAGATGCCACGCACACAAGCATCTAATAGTTGCCGTGATAAAAAAAGATTATATAGATTTTAGGTAGCGCGGTGTCAAGTCGGAGCGTAGCGGAGACCAATTCTTAATCTAGGGACCTACCTAAGTGATTTTTTCATTTCATTCATACCTTTTAAATGAGGACCGTGCGTACAAAGTATAGTCTATGGCTCTCGTGCCATAGTCGCAATGTTCGCGACTAACGCAAGTTCCACTGTCACCCATCCCCGTAACACACGACATAGTAACTGGAACAATGGAGACATTTGTGAAAAAGTGAGTTTTTTCCGCAAAAAAGTTAAAGTGACACTCGAGTTGTTTAACGCCCAGTAATCTGAACGATTCTGATAAGGACCTTACACGTCGCAGTATTTATTTAATAGGTTTTAATTAAGTAATTTCCTAGCGCAGTGTTTTCAGGACGATACGACATGGGAACCTTAAAAGAAGTGGGTACACCTGCCTTAAAGGTCGGCAACGCACCTGCGGTTTGCAGGTGTTGTAAGAGAATGTTGGGGCGCGGTGATCATTTAACATCAGCCGGGCTAAGATTAAATTATCTCTACGCACCACGAGTAAATTATCTCTACGCATTTTCTCGTCTTATCTCGACGTGTCCATTGATATTTGATACTAACATGGTTGCATATTTATTTCGTCTCGTTACGTCCAAAGTAGAGATAAAAGTTATTTTGCATTACTGTGGTATTTTACTCTACCGACCCTAACATGACGACGTTATTTTCTCATATTTTAACGAATTTTGACAGTTAAAGTAGAGTGATTTGTCGTCCTACAATCTTGGGGACGAGATCGTTTGTCGAGGATATTTTCATTATAATAGTTACAGATAAAAAATAGAATGAACGAAATCAGTGTTGCAACGTAGGTAAGAATACCATTTATTATTTCGAACTATGTGCCCTGCATTAAGTTCTTCATTTGATTTTTTTTATGGAATAGGAGGACAAACGAGCGTACGGATCACCTGGTGTTAAGTGATCACCGCCGCCCACACTCTCTTGCAACACCAGAGGAATCACAAGAGCGTTGCCGGCCTTTAAGGAAGGTGTGCGCGCTTTTCTTGAAGGTACCCATGTCGTATCGTCCCGGAAACACCGAACAAGGAAGCTCATTCCACAGCTTCTTCGAAGTACGAGGAAGAAAGCTCCTTCAAAATCGCACTGTGGAGGACCGCCACACATCCAGATGGTGGGAATGATATCGTAACTTGTGGCGTGTCGTGCGAAGGTGAAATTCGGCGGCAGGAATCAGGTTGAACAGCTCTTCGGAACACTCCCCGTGATAAATGCGGTCTACTTCTTGACACACAATGAAGCGACGTCTCTACGCAACGCGAAGTGATCCAGCCGTTCACAGAGCGCTAGGCCCCCGACAATTTGAGCTACTCTGCGTTGCACGCGGTCAAATGGATCGAACTGATACTGGGGTGCGACGGACCAGAGATGACAGCAATACTCCATGTGAGGCCGGACCTGCGCTTTGTAGAGCGCTATAATATGATATAATGAAGATTGGCGAATGGAATCTTACCATTTGCTGTTGTTGCTTGCTCAGTGGTGCCCTCTAGCAGTTGACTCGAAACAAAATTGTTGGCCAAAAGAATGACGGTTCTGAAAATAAAAAACACTAGCTCAGTTTATACGTCTAGATAGACGACAGCTGCGAAATCGTCGAAAAAATTGAGGTTCACAGTTAACTTATATTTTGAGTAATGCACGCACACTAACACAAACAAAGACACACGCACAAAGTGACATGCAAATCGCGAGTTTATGACGTAGCTTGTCACGCCCACAAAAGTAATAAAGCTGGCCTGTTTTCATCGGTTGTCTAGCAAGAGCCTCTATCTAGGCGTATAAATTATGTGAGTTACCTTCAAAAGTAAGTATTTTATTCGCTTTTTCAAGCTAAGTAGTATTCGTCTGCTTTCAAGTATTTTTTTTTCAACTTTTTATACTCCTAGAGATTTAAACAGTGGATAATAATAAAGCGTATCTGTGTAAGCAGCAATAGCGTAATATACGAACCCTGTGTGAGAGTCAGATAACTATTCTTACACAAAAACCTATGTGTGAGAAAGAGTCTGAATAGATGGACCGTGAAACCGTTTTGAAACAATTTAGTGTCCTTTAGTCTCCTGTCAAATTGGACCGCTTTTTAATTTTAGTGTTTTTATCGTTATTGTTCGGTGTTTTATCGGATAATAAATAGGATAAGAAATACAGTCAATACAATCACAGGTAAATACTGATTCTTATTTATAATATTTTATATACGCAGTAAACACACTATTTTCTAAATATTATTTTAATTAAAAAAAAATGTTGTTAGATAGTAAAATATTGTATACGTGCATATGACGCCGTTTATCAATATTTTTTGTCATAGTTAAAACCAAAATACTACACGCTTCACTTACTAACACATCTGTAAATCTAGCACACATGCACATTTTAAATTTAGTCTCGCCGTAATGAGGAGAGTGTTTGTATATTACGCTATGTAAATAATAATAATATTGACACACTTATACACAAATTATCTTGCCCCAAACTAGACAACGATATATTTAATACAATATACTTACTTAAACATACATAAATACATATAAACATCCATGACTCGGAAACAAACATCCATATTCATCATATAAATGAATGCACCTACCGGAATTCGAACCCGGGACCTCTAGCTTAGTAGTCAGGGTCACTAACCATTCGGCTATATGGCTAAATGACACACCTTCTTTGTTGTTCTCACAATATCGTAAAGGAAAGTATAAATTAACACAAAAATCATACTTACATAGTTATAGTTCTGTACATCTCGACGATTAAAATGACACAAATAGGAAGCTAGAAAACCGATTAATTATCAATTAATTTAATACTTGTTATCGTTTCTAGTGTTATAAACGTGTTTAGACAGATAATAGATTAAATAGCTACTTATTGGAACATGTAGCACGTCAACGTCACACATTGTTCGAGACTGGCTCGAGTACGCCCACTTGGTCGTAGTATTAGTTGCCGCACTTTGCGACTACGCCTGCGGTATCTACTTGGAGCGCAGCGGAGACCAATCCTAAATCTAAGTAAATATATTTATTCACTAAGGCTCCATCTTATTGTTTATAAGCAATGCTGCGGTTATTAACCATTTGACCTTATCTGAGCAGCATACACAGATGATATAGCTCAGTATTTGCGTTGGTGCATCTTCACGACGCCCGCGAGTCCAGCGGTGCTATTCACGTCATTTCAAAATCGTTGACATTCAGTTCGGATCATATACAGTATGGTCTGAATGAAATAAATAAAAATATATGTAATACTAGTCCACAGAACTATTGCATAATTAATTATTTAATTAAAAACTTTAAATTTAAAAAGTGAAATTTTCAAACCAAATAAAAATTTAAATAAATATACTTAGAGAGACTATACAGACGACGTACATTGACCTCTGGATAGACCTTTGATTTGATTATGGTGCCAGGTTGACCTATTATAGTTAACATCATTGTATTTGTTGGATGCAATTACTAATTATGACCAATGATATTTAAAAGTATAGATAGGTTACCTAGGCAACGTTCGGTGTTTGTAAATGATACACAAACGCACACATGAATAATTTAACATTGCAATAGCACACTACATTACGATTACACGTCAAAGAAGGATAGTAAATGCAATTATCGCAAGTGAAAAAGAGATAAGTCTAATTTGCTAATTGCTTCGTATTTGCATAGCAAAAACACAGAATCATTCACCAGATATGATTTTTTACCGTACGCCGTAATTTATGCCTAAAATACGATTAATTCATAAGTTCATGTAATAAAAGTTATAAAGTAGTAAAACTACATTTAAATTAGGTAAATTAGGTGTTATTGATTTAAAAAAAATAATATTGATTATTATATATAGCCATATTAATTATATAAATTATTTGTACATAAAATAATAAAAAACATACTGACATATCAAAACAAAACCGAAATGTATTAACAGTAAGGGTTCCATTTTTACAATTTTACCAACGACGCGACGGCTCCCAAAAAGATTTATGTTTATAATTATTATTTCCTGTATATTATATGATTTATGAATGTATTTTTGTTAAGGGTTTATTACAATAAGATAACGGGAGAAATAGAAAATGATCTGAATTTCTTCTATTGGGCAGTCTTATAATTTAGTTTCTAGTTTGGAATATGTTCCAAATTATTTAAATTAGTCAATAAGACAATGGTATATTATATATCCTCTAGCAATATAAATACACAATGTACAAGTAATAGTAAACATAATAATTGTAAAGTTATAAACCTGATGCACCAAAATATGCAAGGATTGTTAGGTAAAGAACTGGAACTTATTTTGAATAAAAATATTTGAATTTGATCCATTGATTCTTCTGCAGTTAGCAAGGGATATACCAAAAGGGCAGTGTTATTGAAAAAACTCCTACGCAAGCAGATAGCACTTACTGTCTACGTCCGCTACCTACCCTAAAACTTGTTTTTGTAGTTTGATAGTTCAGCTATACGCACTTGTTTATTAAATAAATATTAAATTTCGTATTACATTCACTGCAACGACGCCTTTTTTACTTCATTTCCTAAATTGTCCTAAAATATACTACCTCGATCATCCCGCAGCAGCAACTACCCTGTGTAGTTGCCGTATATTCGGAGTATTATCGTATCGTTCCAAATGTGTCGTTGTCGATTTTGCGAGTAGACCTCCTGGTACATTACATACATTCCAAGATTTAGTACTAATAAAATATCAAATAGCCTGCTATTACTAATCACATTCTATACCACCTTTATTATAAGACTTTGAAAGCCAGAACTTATTATAATCATCATAATATTATTTAAGAAAGACACTCACTAACTAACTAGAAAACTCAAGTTCCGCAATCAAGCGGTTACAAACGCTATGTATTTTGCCTACGATTTCACTTCTGGTTGATTAATCTATGACACCTACTATTTGTCCTTGTCGCGCTGCAGTTGACATCATATTCTCTATCTTGCTCGAACCACCATGTTAATAATTCGAGATTTATTTGTAAATAAGAAATAAAATCGCGATAAAATACAAACACGACGTTCTTTTATATAATTTCGCATGGTATGAAATACCTTCACTTTTATATATCTTGAAAACATACTTTTTACATTTTCTTAACACACAGTTTGGCAATCTAGATTATTATTGTCACGCCACGAAAACGTTCCGCTTAGCTCGCTGCTATTAGCCGACTAAATGAAATTACGACAATTGTCTGAATTTGTCTGCAACATTTTGCGCGCGCTAGTGCGTTATCTACCTCTTTATTGTATATAATATCATTGATTATGACAGTAATCACGACCATCATGTTCACGTAGCATCCTTACACAATGAATTCAAGCTCTAAAGGTTGATGCATCCATTACACGTTAATTTATATTTATACAGTTAATTCTTTCTTAGTTTTTATGAAATGATTTACATTATTATTTAAACATATCTCACATATTGGATGCAGCACCTTACAAAGTAATTTGTCATGTATATTACCGCCATTGTAAAATACTATATTTGATTGAAAAGAGTGGCCGTTGAGTAACTTGTATGTTTTTTATCACGAGCTCAACTTTTTACGAACATAATATAGTAAATTCAGTAATTAAAAAGAAATATTTGTAGTGATGCTTAAAAGCGCAAAATTAGTTTAAGCCTGATTGAATAAAGTTAATTGATTTTGACTTTGACTATCCACGGTTTGCTCTAGATTCGTATTCTCCTATCATTTCCCGAGAACGTTAACTGAACCATAACTGGATCGGAGCCGCGCGTTAGCGACATTTGAATAACATGCTCGCTTGAAGTTACCAATATTATACCAATAGTAGAATAAATCTATTACTATTAAAAAGGGTTATCTATATTTTATATCTTTAAACGAGCAATTCTTTTTATATATATATTCAGATTATATATATATATATATAGAAACGGCTCCAACGATTTTCATAAAATTTAGTATACAGGGGATTTCAGAGGCGATAAATCGATCTAGTTTTCAATTTAAAAAAATGTTTTTATCCGTGTTTTAATGAGAGCAGCTACAATAACATTAGAATACAAAAGTAAATTTCGCCACTATATACAAGACTTTAATAGCTCAGAAGGGACATGACGTGATCCGAAAAGCACAAGACCCCGGTTCAAATCCAGATGTCCTATTTATTCTTCAAGTCTTGTACAACCTTAAAATCCGAACAGAGCTCGGTCGTCCGGATATTGATTTTTTAAGTTGTCAATTCAACCAAACGTCAAAATTTTGCAGTATTAACATCTCCGAACGATTGCCGTTCCGTCTTGTTACAATGCATGGTACGTTTTCTCTAAATCGGAACGTAATTTCATCACAACCGGTCTACTGTTATTCAACGAAAAACGAAGTTTCCTACTATGGTTCCATTCGCTCCGTAGTTTCGTCCCGAACGCAAATAATTTGACATTTCGATCCTCTAAACCACAGAACAGTTTAAAGAGATGTTTTTAAACTGTTGTGTGCTCTAAACCTACTGAATGACCCGTAGTATTCACAACAATTGCTTCCTCGACGACTATGGAGTATGGATCCTTCCTCGTACCTAGGATGTAAATACTAGGTACGTAAAAAGAGGCGGGACTGCCTCAGTAAAAATTTTAATTCAGTTTAGTATGGGTGGGACAGACGCCTTAAAGTGACGTTTTCAGAAAACTGAAGTGCCATAGTAGCAAATCTGTGGTATATCTTCCACAGAAGCCACAGTAGGAAGAATAGAATTGTATCACTGGCCACTACCCACTGGCAAAGAGTATAATAATATATAGGGAAAAGAGAGCCCTCTCTACGCATTATGAGCTGTCTATTTGAAAGCTGGCGCCATCTGGAGATTGGCCCCGAAAATAACTATATATAAGCTCAAGATTATAAAATTCATTTTTAATGTTCTGACGCAATTAAATAACTAACTCCACTTTTTAATGTAGGTATTGCAATTTTTTACCATGTTGAAATTGCGCGTAGAGTTAGTTATCTAATTTTGTCACAACATAGAACATAAAGGATAGATTTAGTAGTGTAAATATGCAAAATGGAACACGAGAGGTACATACATGTGCAAACGCTAGGCGTAGCCGCCATTTTATGACCAGTGGTTGCTGGGTAGTAACCCAAATAAATAAAAGTTGAAAGGTTTCAAAGCGAGTGACGGCTGCCAAAGCTTATATTTTCGGGCCAACTAACAGATGGCACTACAGTCTTCTGTAAACGTCACTTTAAGGCGTCTGTCCCACCCCTGCTCACTGGTCATAAAATGGCAGCTACTTCTAGCGTTTGCGCGTAGCTCTCGTGTTCCATTTTGCATTGAAATCGAAGTGTAAGTGCGTCGAGTCGAGCCTTGCTGTTGCGAATTCACTCCAAAAATATCTTATTCTGTGAATTTCTACTTTTTGTGATAGAGACACTTTTGTTTGTGGAATATATAAACTTTGGTGCAATGCCGAGACGTTGTGCTTTCGGTTGTGCGCTCCGTAGTAAGTAAATTATTCTCTTAAATCTTAACAGTATAGTTTATTGACTAATCTAGTGATAAATAAAGTATCATATAAGGTTGGTTCTACTCACAGGTTCTACTACCGGTCCGTAGATTGAATTTGCAATCATGGTTAAAACTATTATAAACATACCGGTTTTCTGTATCTTGCCCCAAAGATTAAACTCCAATCCCTCTAATCACCTTATGTCAGACTTTCAGCCTAGCCCAATACTAGGTTATCACAATTTGTCTGATGGCTTTAACAGTCACTCAATTTATTTAATAATGTTATTTATTATTTTCAGAGATTCCAATGCATCGTTTCCCAGATGCTATCAAATTTCCTGAGCAGTTTAAAACTTGGGTCAGTCTTGTTGGTGGAAACCCTGAAACATCTGATTTTGATATATATAAGAAGAAGAGAATTTGTGATATACACTTTTCTGACAGACACAGAAATCGTAATCAACGGCTTAACACATTGGCAGTTCCGATGCTTCATCTGCCTGGTAAGTCCCGTAATTTAACACATATTGAGTTAATATTCGATTCTATTCCATATTCTGTCAGATTTAGTCACACCACTAAGAATCTTTGTTGAGTTGATGGTTTTTTTGAAGGTATATTGTATCATTATGGAAACACCTGATTTTCTTACACAGTTGTGATTACAAAATTCAATGGTTGCATTTCTACCTGAAACTGGTTCATTATCAGTGTAAATCATTAAATTGATAAAACATAACCTTTACATATTCACATTAATTTTCAGGACAAGTTCAGAGTCAAGACGTAATCTTAGGACAAGCTTCATCCACACAACATTTACTGCCTACAATAATACAGCAAGACTGTTCAGGTAAATAATTTTTAAAACTTATTTACAATATTTTATTCACTTTATTATATATTATGAATGTCAAAAATTATACATTTTTCCATTTATCACTACTTTGAAAAAGCTTGAGATGAGAAGAAGTGGCAAATAACTCATTCCCATTGTTTTAAATGAAAATTTACAACTTGACCTATCATGATGTAATTTATACCAAAAGAGTATTGCAATTATTAATAAATGTGTGTGTCGTAAAGGTTACTATAACATAACTGACATTCTTAATGATACCACAGAAATGGCATGGAGTGGCCACCCTCAGGGTATTAAATAATATTTTTTTTGTATGATTTAACATTGTTACCAAATTTTTATGCAAAAAAAAGAAGCCCCCTGAGTATCTTATGCCCTTTCTTCTCAGGTCTGAGGTATACTTTTTCCAATAGGTAGTATTGACTTTCTGTAAGTGATATTATATCCTATTTTGAATAAAATATTCAGAAAGAATATTAAGTTGAAATTAGTAAAGTGTTTTTATGCAAGATGTATTTTTAATTATAACTTATTTAACAAGAGTTTCGTGTAGCTTCCATTACGGTGAAGGGCTAAAAAAGAACAGATTCTATGAAGTATACATTGTCTATACTCTGACAAAGACTAAAAGAATGACGTAGATTAAACAGTATGCGTACAGAGAACACGTACTATTTTATAGACATATTTTAACACAAACTCAATTGCTGATAAAAATCTGTCAAAATAAATGCATTTATGTATCTTCTTAAAATTATTAATATTTATGGACACACACGTACAAAATTTTGATGTATATCATGGTTGTAATTTTAAAATCTTGGGCCCATAAAATGTTATTGATTGAAAATCCCAGATTTGATCTTGATCTTAATGTCATGTTTTCATATAATATAGTCTTCATAATTTCATTTCATTTACATAAGATTTTAAAAATCACAATAAAAGTTCTCCGTTCCTTGCCTGCGTGCTGTGGCGTACAAATAATCATTAATCTATTATTATAGTTATTATTTACAAAGCTGTATGTGAGCAACTTTATTTTAGAAAAAGCATCAACTTCAACAACATTCCAACCTGTGCCTGCAGGTAAAATTCACATATTTTTTTCAATTTGTTGGCTATTATCAATAATAATAAATATATAAATTAATGATTATATTTTGTTTTGAACACATACCAAAATATAATATAATATATTTCTATCTATCATACACAACTAAACCATAAATAAAAATAAAACCAAAATTATATAATTTTAAATTTTGCTAGTAGTGTCGGTATGTCTTTTTTTCTATAATGGTTTTGTTTGACAGCTTATTTCAACCTGTGATTTAATTTGAGCTCTAGACTCTTAAGAATTGCTGCCCTGGTTCTACATTTTCTGTGTGCTACTTCATTATGATTTGATTTTTGGTTTTATTTTAATTTTTCTCCATTATCGTCTGATTGAAATGATTTGAAAAGTATAGTTAAAATTCACTCTGACAAAGTGGGCAACAAACTACATAAGTATTATTTCCAATTTCAGATGCATCTCAACAATGTGCTTCAGTAAAGTGCTTGATGCTGGAACATAATTATAGTGTTATTAGCAAGCCTAAAAGAACAGCTCTAAAAGGTATGTATTAATATTATTATACTAACATTACAAATGGGAAAGATTCTGATTTCTTTTGAAAATATTGTTTTTATACTTTTTATCCAAAAAGTGCTGAATATATTTGTATGAAATTTGGCATAGTTTATAATCTTTTGTCTGGGTGGGCAAAGTAGTTCCCTCATAGTCCCGGAGCTGGGGACAAAAATCAGCAAGATTTTTGTAATTGCCCATCATTTATTTTGTAGTATATGAGTCAGCAAAGTTAGGGAGTAGCACACCTGACGGTGGCAGGCTTTGATGTAATATTACAACACACATAAGAAATTAAACATAATAAGAAATTCGAAAGTTCTTTATTTAACAAACATTTACCATAAATGTGACAGTAATTTTATAACAGCAGATTAATGCATGACATAACATAAGACTATTTAGCCATATATGTATTTTTTGATGAAGGCAGCATTGGTACCTGATAGGATTTAGAACAGCTAATGTCTGAAATTTTGAATATATTTTTATTCATTACTAGCTGACCCGACGGACGTCGTGCTGTACTTATTAAATTCTTCTTCATATCAAAACCTTTACTGGACTTACAAAAAATTCAAGACCAAAATTAGCCAAATCGATTGAGTTTTATCAAGACTAACGAACAGCAATTCATTTTTATGTATATTGACTTTAAGACTTAATCTACTATACAATTTGTAAATGAAACATTCTTTCACAGATGTAATGGCTGCACAGCGCACAAAGATCAAGCATCTTCAAGCAGAAATATCGCGCTTGCGAAGAAAAGGACAATCTTTCAAAGCAAGGTCAAAATTTAAAAAACCAGATCAACTATTTTTAAGAATGCAGTTGAAAGCATCTAAAAAACCAAAAATGATAGAAATAAAAATGATTATATAAAAGCAAAAGAATAGAATAATAAAAATTGGTTATGTTATCCAAATCAAGAATTCGAAAATTGCCTCAATGACATTCAAAATATAATAAGTGGGTTCTTAAAAACAGATATATGGTTGATGGAGGCGATGGTTGGCTCATGTGTCATGCTCGTGAACGGGCGCTGCTTGTGGTGGCAGGATGATACTGTTGCCGGAGACTCTTAAAAGTTATTGCATGTATATATATGTATGGATATATACACATTTATTTATGGTATATGTGGATGATGCAGCTACTGTACTCAATAACTTTTGTATTAATTTACATTTACTTTTTTGACTTACTTGTGTAAGACTATTTGACGTTTGAGTGTGTCTGTTGCATCATTCTTTCTACATTTTACATAAAATATTGTAATTTGAAATGATTTGTAAATCGATGTACTTAAATGTAAATCTAGATATAAAAGAGTGGCTTTAATGAGTTTCTTGCTACTTCTTCTCATTAGCTTAACCCTTTACGAAGTAGCGGTAGATTCAATAAGAAAATTATTTTTATTTTTTTTTGACAATCGTAAGTGTCATTTACGTGACCTACGTGAATAATCTGATTTTGATTTCATATACCCAAAAAAATATAAAAAAGCGTATTATATTAATAGCAGATG
Source organism: Leptidea reali (assembly GCA_949711725.1). Classification (NCBI taxonomy): domain Eukaryota; kingdom Metazoa; phylum Arthropoda; class Insecta; order Lepidoptera; family Pieridae; genus Leptidea; species Leptidea reali. The sequence goes on from CATIXN010000012.1 coordinate 5,630,502, forward strand.
TTATGGTAGATTATTCTTTTAACCTGCACCACACATAAAGAAAAGTTAAAACAATATTTTAATAACACAACTATAAATGTTATTTTGTATAGTTGGTGCGGTTTGATCAATCGAATCTTGTCCGGAAAATTAAAATAATATGAGGGTGAAGACGAAACAAAAACAGCTGCCCAACAATATTATGTGACATTAAAATGTTGACATTTGATAGGTTACACCTATCTAATTTTTATAAAAGACAGATAGCTAAATCGCTATCCTTTTATTTATTTTATAACTCAGCCAATTATTTGGCAACCCGGTCCCCTGCTTCAATTGAGCAGGTTAGTAAGTCGATTAACACTGCTTCTATTGAGCAGTCTTATAGTTTAGTTTCTGGTTTGGAATATGTTCCAAATTATTTAAATTAGTCAATAAGACAATAGGGGACTCCTATATCAATAATATAAATACACAATGTATAAGTAATAGTAAACATAATAATTGTAAAGTTATAAACCTGATGCACCAAAATATGCAAGGATTGTTAGGTAATGAACTGGAATTGGAGTTACTAATGAACCATGAAAATATTGATATCTTATGTCTTACTGAACACTGGCTTAGAAAATATGCGCTCATTTTTAACTCCAGTGGTCATCGTCACCGTGGCAGGTGTGTTTAACAGAGAAAAGGCAACACGTGGCGGCTCTCTTATACTTATAAGTAAATCATTTAAATTCAAAGACCGTAAAGATGTTGTGGGCCTCTCTGTTGAACGTACCATTGAAATAGCCTGTGCAGAGCTTGAGTGTGCCATTGTTGTAAGCATATACAGACCCCCGATGCATTATATGAGTTATTTGAGAGTGTATTGGAGGAGGTTCTATCAAAATTATCAGAATCTATGAAATATATTATGATTTGTGGTGACTTTAATATTAACTTATTAGAAAAATCCACCACAAGTATTAGATTCAAATCTTTGTTTAAATCATATAATTTATCTAATATTTTCTTAGAACCTACTAGAGTAACCAGCACCTCTAAAAGCTGTATTGATAATATTTTTACTAATTATAAACCTATTTCTCAATCAATAATTAGTTAACTGAGCTCAGACCACTTTGGTCAATTAGCCTCTTTTAATATTGAAGGAAACAAATGTACTTCAACTAAAAAGTTTATGTTTGTTCCGGTAAACAATAGGCCAATGGAGAAATATAGAGGCAATGTTTCAGATAAACTCTCAAACTTGTATTTGAATTATAACAGTACTCCAAATGAGATGTATGGTAAGTTATTTAAAATAATTAAAACAGAGTTTGCTTCTATATTTACTTCAAAGACAGTCAATTCGGGTGGTCTCTTGTTATTTAACAACTGGGCAACAGCTGGTATTCATAAAAGCAGACAACAGTTATATGAACTATATAGTGAGAGATCATCATGATGCAATTTGGACTCTTGATTCCAAATTGCAGTGGGGCCCCTATATTGAAGGATTGGCGAATAGGCTTAGTTCTGCAGCATATGCGGTTAAGAAAATCAGACGGTTAACACATTCAATGCCACCACGATTTTCTAATACTTCCCAGCGATGCCGCCCTATAAAAAACGCAAACATGCTAGGTGTGCTCGCGGCACTGCAGGATGGAATTACGTAGCACGCTAGGCGTGTTCACCGGCACTGTTAAGAGGTAAAATCAAAGAAAGCGTTATTTCGGCTTCAACCGTGTTTATTGATCAGTCTTTCTCGAGTTACTGAAGAGATATTTTGTTTTTAGCAGTGTTTGTGCTTTTGAAAGTTAAATTATGGCAGTTAGTAGATTCCAAGGTAAGTATTTATCGTAATTTGATCAGTGAATTTCAACCTTTGGTTACTTATTTATGATTTTTTAGGGAAAACAAAATATGTGCAAGAAACAGTGGAATATGATGATGATGCGACGCAAGCAGATAGCCCACCCTCACAAAAACGCCCAAAAGTAGGAGGTGAGCCGATAACATATTTCTCTTATCTTGTCTTAAAACTTTTAGTGCACTTATTGTGACGTAGTGGATTAGTGTTAAATTGTAAATCATTCGGTCGGTACCTGGTACCTACTTTATGATATGCAGGTACCTATAGATAGCACATTATATTGTCAATATTAACGTATTTCATAAGGTTTTTGAAGCAGCACCGCAAGTAATTAACCGCATCAATTTTACACAAAAGAATTAAGGAACAAAAAGATTCTTAAAAAACCGACGATTGTGTTTGAAAACATTATTTGCACTGTTATATATTATCGCTAATAACACAATAAACAAGCCGTGCTGACTGCTGACGCATCTATTGTTTTACAAATAGGCTGATAACATTTCAACTCCAGATGTTTAAAACGTTACAGGAATCTGTCTACAATTCTAAGAAGTTTAGATTTTAATTTGGAGACAGTAAATGTTTTGAACTTATTGTTTATTAAATACTAGCTTTTGCCTGCGACTTCGTCCGCATAGAATAGTTAATGTCGTTACGTTACGTTAGTATATTTTTGGTTTTTTCGCCTAATTGTTTTTTTTTTAATAAAAATGACATTTATTAAAAGTTATAGCCACTTTATACGACTTTAAATAATTGTTGATCATTATTTGCTTTCAGAATACATCGCGAACGCATCAAGCTCACCGAACTCATCGCAAGATATATTTACAGAACTACAAGATGTACCTTACTCCCAAAAATGGACATATTCGCAACAAATGGATGAATATGACAAAAAGGATGTAAACACCATGACTGACGGAAGACCAACAATTACTAAATATAAAGAAATTGGTACCATGACTGAACCAGGGTTGACTTGTAACAACAATACTAATATTGAAATTCGATGCAATGAATATTTCGGAAGTGTTGTAGCATGCGAGCTAGCAAATTATCACGGTCGCGTTCGTTACGATAAAATGAAAGCTATCATTGATATTTTTAAAGAAAAGTGAGAAATTAGTTGCCTTGATTGTTTAAAAGGTTTCTATGATTCTCTTGAGGAAAGAAATTGAGTTCCTAAGGGTTGTGATTTCAATTGAAATAATAATAGTGATTTGAGAAATCAACGTCTTTATTAAAGCACTTATTGTGTGTACAATATTATAGTTACTACTTATGTTAAAGATAAATGTTAAAAAATCAACGTAATTAGACCAACAATATTATACAATAATTATCAATAGAAATTGTCCTTTTCTTTGATCAAATGCACATTGGAAAAATTTTTTTTTTGATAAGTGGAGTACAACTCTTACTTAATCAGTAGGTATCTATGAATAAGTTTAGTACCACTTAATATTTGTGATACGGTCTGAAACATTCCATGCACAAGCCTGGCTGTTGCGGACAGGTGTCGCAACCAAATAGCGACATTACTCTTCCTTTTTTTGTTCTCCAGCAATGTACGCATCTTTTTCGTTTGGTTTTTCCGTGATAATTTTTTTCCAATTTCATCAAGCAATGTACCTGTCTATGTAATGGGATTTGTTGTTCCCGTTCTATGTAGGGTTCCACGATGGATTTTATGACGCTTAATCGGAAATCATATAAGCTTAATTTTCGAGTTGAATACTCATTGTACAGGAAATAAGAGTTGATCATGACGATCTGCATGATGTGAATGATAACTTTTTTATACCACCGCAAAGATTTATGCTCGCACGTATAATATGATAGCATTTGGTCATGCTTATCTATTGCATTCATATTTTTATTATATTTTGTTATCATTTCTGGTTTTGCTTTACTTTGCCCCCTTCGATTAGTAATAATGTTAAAGTTGCCTTTGTATTTGCTAGAGATCGCCATGACTTCCCTCTTATCCAACCATTTAATTATACACACATTATTTTTATGTTGTATACACAATTCACCTTTTTTTAATTTTGTTTTTACAACTAATTGAGGATTATTTTTTCGAAATTTTCGTAGTGTTCCTGTACAATAAGTATTCTTATAGTATAAATCTTCTATCAAATTAACGCTTGTATAAAAATTATCCATAAATAAATGGTGCCCTACATTTAAATATTCTTTTATCAAATGCATTACCACTTTGTTAACGTGGTTTAATCCTCCCACAATAACATCAGACGCACCGCCGTACAGGTGCAGTTTCAATATTACCCCAGACTGGTCAGCTAGTGCATAGAACTTCAGACCATACTTATTTTTTTTTCCTTTCATATATTGCCTAAAGCGTAATCTACCTCTCCAAAGCATCATTGACTCATCAATAACAATATTTTTTGTTGGGTAATATAATTCTGACATTCTTTTGTTAAAAAAATCTATTATATTTTTGATTTTGCTATAACTTGTTGCTGTTTCTCCTATACTAACGCATAACATTCTTAAAATAAGTAAAAACCTATTTCTTGCCATCGTCAATGAAAATATTGGCTGATTAAAAAAAAATTCTTGTTTCCAATAATCACATAATCTATTTAGTTTTATAAAACCCATATGAAGAAGTAGGCCAAAAAACAGTTTCAACTCTTCACAACTTATTGCCTTCCACGATTTACTTCTACTTTTGTCCGCACTAGCTGACGACTTCTCGCGTTCACCGTAATTGTTAGTGCAATCTGTTAGCAATTGAAGTAACTCCATATTGCATATAGCATCAAAGTAGCCAATGGGTGTATCGACGATATCTTCTTTGAGGCCTGGAGTCTGCGTGAATGGTATTACTGGATAATCACAAGGATTACCTGGGCACCATTCACGATCGGGTACATTAATAGCAGGTACTTCTTCAATGTTCTGCACTTCCAGTTCGGGTTCCGGTTCCGGTTCGGATTCATCTGTTTCCATTTCGTCAATAATATTGCCACAGAGTATGCCATAGAGCTCAGCGTCAGTCAAACACGAAGTTGGTTCATCTCTTGGAGGAGTTGATTCCAGAGTTACCATAGCTCCTAAAGTTTCTTCTATCCCATGGTAAACCCAATTTGGGTCTTCCCATGAGCAAGATGGCATAGAAATGTCGATTGGATCCATTACCTAAAATGTAAAATCATTTTTTCAAATATCAAAAGTCATCAAAATATTATTAATATGACAGAAAATGATTAAAGTTGCAGTGTACAAATTGTGTGTACAAATACAATACGTTTAAAGTATCCCGCCAAAACTCGCAATGTTTGGACCGATTAAAGTGTATGAAACAAACAAATTATGTATCTATTGAATTTATTATACAGTGTAAACTCGTACAACAAGTGTAAATTCCATGTAACGTCACTCGATTTAACGACAAACTCTCTAAAGCATCGAAATCAATTGACTTTGGTTGGTTTAGTTTGTCTACCATACAATGATACACTCTACATAGCGTCACACTCACTCTCAATAACAACGTAAAATACCTTGTAAGTTGCTAAAATTTATAAAAACTGCGCAGCTGTGTACGTTTTTTTGTCGTTTTATTATCCTAGCCCACTATAATCTCGACAGTCGGCACCATGCAAACCGAACTTTCTAAGAAATTCATTCTTTTGTTTTCAAATTGGGATTGCTTGCACGTGTATCTACTGTTTTTGACCATGACTAATAAATAGGCGTCATTTATTTATTTATAAACACTTACACCAACATTACAGGTTATTACCCAATGCGTTGATGTCGTATACATGTCATGCATTATCTATACGGTATCATTTTTGTCAGACCTCAGTTGCTCACAAACTTTCAAACTGTAAACATGGCGAAGTAAAAGCAAAAGACGTCATACAAAAATAACAGACTATACCCAATAAGATTAAATAAGATTGTTTTTGTGTACATAACTACTAAAACTAGTCTGAAATATTTTTAGAATTCTGATTTTTCTTCTCTCCATTTAACGACACCTCTCTATAACGCCATAAAATGCACAGTCCCTTCAGTGTCGTTATTTGGAGTTTACACTGTATTTGTTAAGATTATTATTTTTCACGTTAATGAAACGAACTATGTAGGTATCTTTCACATTTATAATAAGAGTATAATTTAACTTACCACCGTTTTAAGCGAAGTAATTAGCGAAGCCGGTAAGGATACCAAATTCTTCACAAGGACAAGCTGAGCTCGTCGTAAAAACAATCACAAAAGTAACACTAGTCGGGGTCTTTGCAAGAGTAATCACAAGGTCCAATAACACAAGCGGGGGTCTATGCAAGAGAAATCACAAGGTCCAATAACACTAGCCGGGGTCTTTGCAAAAGCAATCACAGGGTCCAATAACACAAGCCGGGGTCTTCGTAAGTATAAACGTAAATCCAGTGAAAGGAAGAGATCGTAGGAAACATCCGATGTCGAACACTTCGAACACTGATGTAAGGAGCTATACTAATGTTAAAGACTTGCTGCCCGTGGTGCAATAAAACGTGGGAATAGGACGCCGCCTGTTGCGCTCTCTGTTACAGACCTTACGGCAGGCATGGTAACGTCCCAATGTGCGGCTCACCTAATCTTTTTATGACACTCGGGTTTGTTTTATTACCAAAAAAATAATTGGCAAGCAACTGAAGTAAATGGTATTCCTACTAGGGACTTTATTTATAAACGATCGCCAAACGTATCTAATATTAGCAGTGCCCCGCGGTTTTACCCACGTCTTACGGGAACCATTTACTTTTTAGGGATAAAAAGTAGCCTATAGCCTTCCTCAATAAATGTGCTATCAAACACCGAAAGATTTTTTCAAATGGGCCCAGTTATTCCTGAGATTAGCGCGTTCAACCAAACAAACAAACTCTTCAGCTTTATAACATTGGAATAGATCCTGGGCAGGGTTTTGTCTTCTTCCGATGAATGAAAAGATATTGGTGAAAGAGAGAGAAGGAAACAGATCCGAGTTACACAACAGCTGATAAGCGTTTATAATTAGGTACCTAAAGGGGTACATTATAGGTAAATATTTTATGCAATTTATTTTATCTTTTTTGTTCAACCTAAGTGCCAAGGAATAAAATAAATGATAACTTATAAAAAATATTCTATATTTTATTATTGGCATTATAAATGTAGTAAATTGACCTAATAATATAAAAGATTGAGAACTGCTGGAGATGAACACGCCTGGTATGTTCGCGGCATTACATAATAGATTATTTTTGATGAACCTTAAAAAAATATCAGATCCTGGAACCACTTCAGAATACTTTAGCTTACGGCAGAAAGTTTATGCTCAGAGTCTTTCGGACAATAATATTGTCTAATCTTTGAGATATAGATGAAAAACGGTGAGCACGCCCGGCGTGCTGGCGGCATGCAGATAAGAATTAGTGTGGACACGCTAGGCGTGTCAATGGCACTGAATGTGTTAACTGACATAGATACGGCGAGATTAGTATACTTTAGTTATTTTCATAGTATTATGTCCTATGGTATATTGTTATGGGGCAGTGCGGCCGATATAAATACTATCTTTGTGCTTCAGAAGAGGGCTATTCGCGCGATTTATAACCTAGGTCCTAAAGAATCATTAAGAGAAAAACTTAAAGAAATAAACATTTTGACTGTAGCTTCTCAATACATTTTTGATAATGTTTTGTATGTTCATAAGCACATTGAGGAATTTTATAGAAACTGTGACATTCATAATGTTAACACGAGGAACAAACATAAACTTGTTATGCCTACTACTCGGTTGGGTCGAGTTAGTAAGTCTTTTGTTGGGCGATGTATATGCTTCTACAATATGATCCCAGAAAATGTACAAAACAAATGTGTTACGAAATTTAAAAGAATTATTAAAAAACGTTTGTGTGGGAAAGGTTATTATAGCATAAACGATTTTCTTAATGACACCACGGACTGGGATTATAGCGAACACCCTCAAGCTCTTTAATGTTTATTGTACCATATTACATTGTAATCCATATTTTATATAAAAAAAAAGTCCGCTGAGTTTCTTGCGCCCATTCTTCTCAGGTCTGAGGCAGTATCTTTTGAATGGGTGGTAGATTTTGACGTTCAATAAGTGATTATAATTCCTATTTTGAATATGATAAACAAAAATAAAAAATAACATGCAAACATTGCTTTTTATTTCTCCCACCCAATTACCTCAATTACTCATACCAACACTACTAAATCCTATCCTTTATGTTCTATGTTATGGCAAAATTAAATAACTAACTCTACGCGCAATTTCAACATGGTAAAAAATTGCAATACCTACATTAAAAAGTAGAGTTAGTTATTTAATTGCATCACAACATTAAAAATTATTTTTATAATTTCGAGCTTATATATATAGTTATTTTCGGGGCCAATCTCAAGATGGCGCTAGATTTTAAATAGACTGCTCATAATGCGTAGAGAGGAGCTCAAGAAAGTTAGCCCCCCAGATTTTTTTATTTTTTAATTGTTTTTTTTATTACATCGTTAGTTCGCGATTTGTTCTTGATTGTTCTCTATAAACATTTGTTTGTTCTCGATTTATTTATTTAAAAAAAAATGCAATTCATTAAAATTGGTTAGGTTATGTTAGAACAGTTAAAACAACGCATGAGCCGAGCGTAGCCTGCCGCGGCAGCGGCCGGCGAGTGCCAGAACCAAATAGAAGCGTTTCCCCCCCTTAACAGGGGGCGGGGGCTAACTAAAGGGTATGTTTTTAATTGTTTTTAAATAAACAACAAAAGAACAAACAATTATTTATAGCGAACAATTAAGAACAAACTACGAACTAACGATATGCTATATTGAAAATTCAAAAATAGAAAAAAATTTTTTTTGGGGGGCTAAGTTTGATGACCCGTAGAGAGGGCTCTCTTTTCCCTATATATTATTATACTCTTTGCAACTGTTGTAGCTCGACTGGCTTGCTGATCGTTCGTGTTAAACACGTTAGTAGGTAACCCGATTGACAACTTACTGAACAAAGAGGAGGTTATGTTGTCAGGAGGCAGATTAGAGAGAACCAACATTGTCTATGG
>CATIXN010000012.1:5639941-5709096 GCA_949711725.1 Leptidea reali
GGTGTGTACTCAGCATGTTTAGCATAAGTTGATAACTATGCAAATACAACAGAAATAGCGATTTTAAAACTAACTTTAGGTAATGTAGTATTATAAAAGAAAAAGATAGAGAGAATATATATTTGGACAAATAGAAGTAAATAATTATGGTAGTTAAATTATGATGCTTTTTTAAAAATTTGAACTAATTAAGGAATTTATATAAACTAGATTTCCATTTACAAACAGATGAACTGTGGATGTCAGGTACTTCACTGATTTCGAGTAGTAGTGCATTGTATTGACGACAAATTCTATAGATGGGGTTTTGGAAGGACACGTTATTATTGCAGAACGGAATGATAAAAGGCTGTTCATGTCTTGAAGACCGATTGGGAACTCTTAGATGGATATTCGACAAGAGGGAAGTAGAAATTGTGCCATCCAGTATTTTGTATAAAGTCGTTAGGCCATGCAATTTGCGACGACTCTCGAGGCTCAGTAACTTGAAGTGAGATAGCCTTTCCTCATATGTAGTCAGCTCCCTTTTTAGACCAAACCTAATCGTCAATACGCGAAGAAGACGTCTTTGAATAGACTCAAGCATATCAGTATATGTATTATATTGAGGTGACCAGACAATGGAGGCGTACTCGATTTGGCTCAGGATTAGCGACTTATAGAGTAACAGTAAACTATTTGGTGACTTGAATTCTTTAGTAGCTCTGCATATGAAGCCAGATAGCTTATTACATTTCTTGGCTATTTCTTCATAGTGATATTTAAAAGTTAGTTTCGAGTCAAAAGCAATACCTAGATCCCGTAAAACAAACTTCCGCTCAAGTGGTATATTATCAATTTTATAGTCAAACAAAATTGGGTTTTTAATACGAGTGAAAGATATAATGGAGCATTTTTTTATACTCAAACTCATACTGTTAGCACTACACCAATCGAGTAGAGTATCAAGATCCAATTGTAGATTAATACAATCACTAACAGTTTTAATTCGACTAAAAATTTTAAGGTCATCCGCATAAAGCAGGGAAACATTTCTTAGCCTAGGGATCAGATCATTAATATATATAATAAACATCAATGGGCCGAGATGGGATCCCTGAGGAACGCCAGATATTATAGAGACTCGTCGTGAGTAGAATCCCTTCAGAGCTACTAATTGACTACGATTGGATATATAAGATTTTATCCAACGTAAGAGGCAACCATGCAGACCCATAGTTTCCAATTTACAGGCCAATATTCTATGGTTTACTCTATCAAAAGCCTTTTGGAAGTCAGTATAGATAGAATCAACTTGACCATGATCGTTGAAAGCTCTACAAATAAAGTCTGTATACTCCATCAAGTTACTGGCGGTTGACCTTCCTTTTAAGAAACCGTGTTGCTTCTGAGTGATATGCGGGATAAAGTGGTGGTATAGGTGGTCGTAAACTAAGGACTCTAATATTTTGGCAAAACTGGATAAGATGCTTATAGGCCTATAATTAGTACAGTCGCTAGGGTCACCCGATTTGTGTATTGGTATGATGTGTGCTTCTTTCCAAGCATGAGGAAAAACACCAGTTTGTATAGATTTGTTAAAAATCAAGTAAAGAGGGTCTATCAGAGCCTCTGAGCAATGCTTAATAAAGTAGGGAGGAATGCCATCTGGCCCAGCTCCTTTGTTAGGATCCAATGCATTGAGTTTCTTTAAAATATCCTCTTTAGATATGTGCACTGAAAATAGAGGATAATTAATAGTAGGCTGACTTGATAAAGAATCGTTCATGTGCCTATCTGGTTCAAAAACTGATGAAAAATACTCGGAGAAGAGTTCGGCTGCGGCTTCAGCACCAGTTGCAATTTTGTCACCAAACTTAATGGTCTCGGGGATTGACGGTCCAAGTCTTTTACTTTTAATATAAGAAAAGAATAGTTTGGTTGAATTATTAAGCGACTCTTCCACACTTAAAAGGAATGAGTTATAACAAGCCTTAATCAGAGCCTTGGACCTAGAGCGTAATAACCGAAACTCGTCGAAGTCCCTCGGATTATTGGTTTTTTTATATTTTTTATGGATACGATTTTTCTCTTCTATACAGGCTTTCAAAGATTCTGAAAACCAAATAGGATAGTTCAATCGACCTATTCGCTTATATTTTGTGTTTCTTTTTATTGTGTCGTTAAGTATTTCATAAAAATATTTAACACTCAAGTTGACATCACTATGGCTTAAAATACTGTCCCATGTGTTATTATTAAGTTGTAGTATACAACTTTTTGTGTCACATTTACGAAAGTTAGGCACCATAATAGATTTGTTTTGTATATTTATAATATTAGATTCAATAGACACATCGATCTCAATGGCTGGGTGGTGTCGGTCGGGCACACATAATGGGGAACTCTCAGATAAAGATACGTCTGTCAGATCTGTCATAAAAAGGTCAAGAGTACGATTATTTGAATTGCGAACATAATTATACTGCGACAGGCCACCCACCTCCAGTAGATCAATAAGTAGCGAAGATTTGGTATCGTAGGCTTTACTAGGGCACAGACGAGGAATGGAAATGTTATCGCATGACCATGTAATACCAGGCACATTAAAATCACCGAGAATAATAGTTTTAGAATTGTTTAGATTTAAAAGCGTATTACAACAATTATCATAAAAAGTGCGACATTGAGTGACATTCAGATCGGGAGGTAAGTATACAAGGTATATATTTAAGTTAAATCCACGAGGTCCTCGGTTCTCTCGTACTGTTATCCATATATCCTCTAATGAGCTTTCAAGTTCGGGATGTCTAATTGCAAATAGATTTTTCTTAAGTGCTAACAGAACACCCCCACCGGATTGCTTTGACAAACAAGTAGATTCGCGGTCTCTACGAAATACGGTATACCTGTCATCCACAAATTCACTATTAGAGAAAGAGCTATCTAGGTTTGTTTCGCATAAACAGATAATATCATAATTCTCAATTAGGATATTTTTGTACAATTCCGTTAATTTACTTCTTATTCGGTTAACATTCTGATAAAATATTTTCATAAAAAAAACTGATATTTAAAAATCCAAATAACGTAATAAACGTATAAACTTAAAACTAAATATTTGTACAAAACAATAAGTAATATATATCACAAAATTAGCTTCTCAAGACTCATGATATCTTTAATGTAAATAGCGGGTGAGGTGTCGTCTTTTCTTATATATACTCGGCCGAATTTAACCCATACGTACTTACATCCCTTATTCTTAGCCAGATGTCGCGCGGCTGCATGCAAGTCCTTACATTGCTTTGAAAGGTGTTCACCCACGAAAATAGGTATTTTATCTCCACTAACTCCGATTTGAACGGAATTTAGGTGATCCATCGGATTACCTCTGTTGTATCTCTTGACGCCTGATATAATTGCATCACGGTGACGTTCAGATGGAAGTGTTACAAGTACATTTCGAGGCCTGTCAGATGAGGGGTTAAGTTTGGCAATTCGACGACACGAGCGTATATCACTGTCCGATATGGGCATTTTTATTTGTTCACAAAGCTTCTTAAACAACATGGCTAAGTTCTCATTCCGGCGCTCTGGAATACATTGAACCTCTAAGTTACAGCTCCTTGAAGCTTTTTCGGATTGACAAAGACGATACTCCAACTTAGCCATATCAGATTGTACCTTGGCTTTCTGTGCTTCGAGTTCAGTAATTCTCTTAATAGCCTGATCAAGATTTGTTCTTGTGTCTTTTTGTTCTTTAGATATAAAGTCTGTAGTTTCAGTAAACTCTTGTTTAATTGTTTCCATAACAGCTTTCACTTCAGATTTCACTTTTTCCTGAATTTCAAGGGAGAGTGTAGATCTGATACTATCTAACTTTAAGTCAATAAGCTCACTAAATTGTCTCATGTTGATTGTAGCTCTTGAATCAATATTGAGTGGTTCACACCCATTATTCGAATTAATTGATTTAGAAAAAGAGTTATCAAGTGAGTCATTGTTTGAAATTTTGCCATGAGAGGGTTGGGAAGCAGGCAGTGATTGAGCCGAAGCCACTGGAACATTGTTCAGCCTATGTCGCGATCCTACGGGAGTATCATCATTTCTAGTTCTACGAGTAATATTTGCACATGACTCGCAGCGCCACGATCGATTCAGTTCTCTAATATTTGACTTAAAATATGATGACGAGTAATCAATGCATTGGTAGTGATAGCACGCTTTACATGCAACACATTTAAGTAGGTCAGACTGGCTGACAGCTTTCTTACATCCCAAGCAGTTCATAGCTAATTAGCGGTAAACACAGTCTCGTAACTTATGACGTAGACGCGGAATGAACGAAGAGAACAGTACAGTTATATTCACAGTTAATAATAAATTTACAATTTGTTAAAGACCATAACATAAATCAATAACTGAAAAAACCTATGTTACCGACATAGCACAGACGGTCGCAAAACTGAAGTGGCAGTGGGCAGGGCAAATAGCTTGATGGACAGATGACCGTTGGGGCAGCAAAGTCCTCAAATAGAGACCACATACTGAAAGACTTCACAGGAATAGGTTGGATGAAGTCAGCACAGGAGAGATTGCCAATCTTTCGGACAGGCCTTTCTCGAGCAGTTGACGTCTTCCGGCTCATATGATGATGATAAACTGATCTATCTTCATAATAATTATGATGTTTACATCTGGTATTAATATGGCGCCTTTACCTGCCGCATAGAAATAGTGTGCAAGCATTTTTGTGTTTTGGTAGGGGCACCATTGCTCGTTAAATACAGGGTTAAATAACACATTTCAAAATGACGAGCAGTAGAGACCCAAAACAAATAGACTACCAATCTCCAAATAAAAGGTCGTCAAAAAATTACTAAGAGGCTTTGTATATATAATATGTTAACTCAAACTAATAACATTAAAACATTCATTCAAATTAATACATTACTTCGTGGCAGTAATGTGCAGTCTTTTGTATAAGCTCATTAGACATAGTAACCTACGTCACACGCGAGACGGATGCGAACACGAGGCAAGAACATTTTATTTTAGTAATTAAATTGTGATTATTGAACAAAATGATTATAAAAGTTAGTTACACCATTTTGTTAATTTGAAAGGGCACTTACCTGAAATACGACACTCCATTCTTTTTAAGGATATACTGTTATTTGGACAGTTTTTCACCGAATAATTGTTATTGCGTGGCGTTGTATTCAAAGCGCGGATGAAACACAGGTGAAAGAAAGCATATTTTCACCAGATAACACAGCAACTGTCAAAAAATCAAAACGTTTATTGAACTCATAACATTGATTTACAATGGCTTAACTTCACTCAGCTATCATTTTAAATTATGCTGTTAAGTTCTATTAAGATGTTCTATAAGACGCTTTCTGACTTTAAGTCCGACTTAGACATCAAAATATCAAAAATAGGAGAAAAAACTGAAAATATCCGGCTGGAATTGGACGCATTATCTGCATCAATGAATGAGTTTAAGAAAGAGCTGTGTTCTTTACGTAATGACCAAAAGACGACCAGTGAGCAGGTTTTGCAGTTAAGTGAGAAACAAGAGGCTTTGTGTAAAGAAATGGGGGATGTTCAAATCTCTATAGATTTTACTAACAAAATTAATGAAGATGTTAAGCTACTTGTTTTAAAACTTGAGAAAGATGTTAAAAAGTCGGATAACTCTTTATCTTAAATACTGTCACTTGAATCCAAAATCGAAATCCTGGAGGAGCAAGCTAGGAGCTACAATATAGATATAAGTGGTATACCCGAAAAAGGAGTGAAAACCTTATTGAATTATATATTATGGAGACTATAAGCAGAACTATATGCTTCCCTATTGATCGGAAGGATATTATTGCTATACATCGAGTACCACACGCTCTACTACAAGTAAACCGGCCTAAAAACATTGTTGTGAAGGTATCTTCTAGGATTCTAAGAGACAACATATTAAGTGCATTCCGAAAAAGAAAAGACATTACATCGGATCAAATAGGCATATCTGGAACGCCTAAACCAATTTATATGAACGAGCATTTGACGTTAGAAAAGAAAAAGTTGTTTCGTATCTGTCGGGAAACTGCAAAGAAAGAAAAATATCAATATGTCTGGATCAAACACGCAACAATACTTGTACGGGAATCTAACAATCATGCGGCTTTTGCGATACGATCACAGAGTGATATATCTAAGATTAAAGCTGGTGGTAGCAGGATACTTAATGTCAACAAATAATTTATGTTACTTTGTTTTATCAATTTGCTATATTGTGCTATTTAAGTATTTTCACTGTTCATGTTTCCTTTTATGGTGTTTAGTTAAATATTTTTATACGAAAATAATCTATTGTGTTGTATGTCCGTACATGACGAATGGCGCTTTGATTGTAGGGAGTATAATTCAAACTCGGATCTCATTTATTCTACGTTTTATTATCTACGTTTATATAACTGAAATCGCAAAAATTGCTTTGGTAACGTACAATGGGCTTTATAATAATAAAGATGGCTAGCATTACGTGCTACTATCAAAATTGTAGGGGCATTCGGACTAAATTACATACGTTGTACATGAATATTCTTTCTCACGAATATGACTTAATTATATTAATAGAAACGTGGTTGATACCTGAAATTGACAATAGTGAGTTCATAGACCAGCGCTACAATGTTTACCGTTGTGATCGCAACCGAAGTGCTACGAATAAAAAGGATGGGGGAGGCGTGTTAATAGCTGTCTTAAAGGGTCTACGACCAATGCCTATAGATTTAATTTATCACAGTAGTTCTTTACAAGGAATGGAACATGTAACTATTGCTCTTCTCAAGTCAAACGGTTCAAACCGACATATTATCACCGCAGTCTACATACCACCGAAAACGTCAATAGAGTCGTATATTGCGTACTTCGATTTATTAATAAGTACTCTAGAAGAAACAACTATAGAAAGTTTCTCGCTTTTTGGGGACTACAACATGCCAAATATAGAATGGGTGTCCAAGATCGATGGTCTTAAAGGCTTTTCTTGTAAGGGCACATCCCCACTAAGTACTCACTTAAGTAACTTTTTGTCATATCTTGGGGCAGTGCAGTATAATTGTATTAGAAACGGAACAGGAAAAATATTAGATTTATTAATATCTAACAAAGAGGTTGATATCACTGTACCTACTTTTCCATTTTTACCCATAGATAACCATCACCCCCTCCTTTTGTGTTTCAATCGCTTTTAAGGTTGTTTCTTATCATATGCCGCGGTGTCCACTATTAAAGTATAATTTTTATAAAGCCAATTTTGACTTTATAAACAAGAACCTGGACAATCTTGACTGTCCTACGATACTCATTACAAGCGATGTAGACGAAGCTGTTGATATTTTTTATAACTCAATTTTTGGTATAATTAAATTATACACTCCTCTGACAAAGCAAAAATCTACTAGATACCCTATTTGGTTTTCATCATCGTTAATTCACATTGCTAAAAACAAGAAAAAAGCTTGGGTTAGTTGGAAGAAGTATAAAAACGCTTCTGATTATGAACAATTTTCTTTATTCAGATCTAGGTTTAAATTAGAATGTAACAAATGTTTCACAAAATATTTATCCTCAGTTGAAGATAGTATAACAAAAAATATTAAACATTTTTGGTCATTTATATCAAATAAAAAAACAATATGTAGTATTCCTTCGTACATGCGTTACAAAAATCTTCAATCGATTGAACCTCACAGAATTTGTAGAATGTTCTCTGATTTTTTCCACTCTGTGTATGAACCTTCCTCTCTTTCACTCAATACATGGTCGCCCCCGCCAGAATCAACGGCGAATGATATAACTTTAGACTATGTACACCTCAGCGAAAATAAGGTTCGAGTAGCATTAAAAACCCTGGATTCATCAAAAGGTACTGGACCTGATGGGCTGCCTGCATTTTTCCTTGCTAGAACGGCTAATGCCACATTTACACCTGATTTTTAATAAATGTATTCTATATGGTGTTTTCCCTGAAGTATGGAAACGTGCAAACATTGTACCAGTTCATAAGAGCGGCTCTAAACATTTAGTGGAAAACTATCGTCCCGTTTCTATTTTCTGCGAAGTAGCAAAGGTTTTTGAACGACTTGTTCATAATGAACTTTATCCTGTTGTCCATAGTACAATTTTAGAGGAGCAACATGGATTTGTTAAAAAGCGATCTACTATTACCAACCTAATTAATTTCACTTCTTTTCTTTTTAATAATATGGACAAAAACGTTCAAACAGATGTGATTTATACTGATTTTA
The DNA here is from genome assembly GCA_949711725.1 of Leptidea reali. Taxonomy (NCBI): domain Eukaryota; kingdom Metazoa; phylum Arthropoda; class Insecta; order Lepidoptera; family Pieridae; genus Leptidea; species Leptidea reali. Next base: position 5,648,236 of record CATIXN010000012.1, read on the forward strand.
TGAAGGCATTTGACAAGGTGGACCATGAAATTTTGTTAGGTAAAATTGCTTTTAATGGTATACGTGGTAATTTATTACGCTGGTTTTCTTCTTATATTACAAAAAGAACTCAAAAAGTAGTTATTAATGGATTTAGGTCTGAAAGTATAGATGTCACTTCTGGCGTACCTCAGGGCTCCATACTTGGACCTCTCCTGTTTATTATTTATATTAATGACAAAAAACAGTGGTTTGATAATTGTAAATTTTTACTATATGCTGATGATCTAAAAATATTCAAGTCAATTACAAACCGCAACGATTGTGAGTTAATCCAACAGGACCTAAATAGATTATCTGATTATTGCAGAAAGAATAAATTAACATTAAGCCTACATAAATGTAATTCTATCAACTTTAAAAAAAAATGCATTATTAATTATAATTATTCTCTTTGTAATGTTACATTGAGTAAAGTTTTATCTGTTAGGGACCTAGGAGTTATCTTGGATAATAAATTACACTTAAATCTTCATATTGACAAAATTGTTAACACTGCTTTCAAAATGTATGGATTTATCATGAGAACATCCATTGACTTTAAGAAGCCCTATACTTTTTTACATTTATATAAATCCCTTGTACGTTCCCAATTGGAATATGCCGTTCCTATTTGGCACCCTCTTTATAAAAAGTATTACGAAATGATAGAAAATGTCCAACGTAAATTCTTAAGATCCATGAGTTACAGATGCTATGGCAATTACAATATGTCGTACGCAGATTTGATAGATAAGTATAAACTACTATCCCTTCAATCAAGGCGCAAATTTCTTCAATGTATGTTTCTGCACGGCATTATACATTGTACAGAATTGACCAACAAATTAAATTATGTTATTCCTAGAACAGCCCATATCCGAGGACTGTGTAATCGTAAACTTTTTGCAACTGGTAACTAATGCAGGAATAAGATCACCTCTGCATCAATTAGTTGACAATTACAACAAAGAATTCGTTAGTGTTGATATTTTCCATTTATCCGAGAGCCAGTTCAAGTGCCAAATTAAAAAAAAAAACTGGATAATATTTGATTTATTTACATACATTCTTTTAAATACCTACTGAACATCATAAGTACTTTAGGTTAATATCATTGTAAATATAGTCATAATTTAGTGTACATTTGTGTAGATAATTATTTCTTTTGTTTTCCTTTTTGTGTTTATTAATTGTTTAATTGTTATAAATTTAATTTACTCCAACTAGCCCGAATATTAAGAACATTGTTTATTTCTCTTTAGTTTCAATTAGTATTGTATAAACATTTCTTTTTGTACCTAACATTGAATACCTCAAAGTTTTTCATAGTAAGAGGTGGATAGCGTATCTGACTACAATTTTATTAGACTTAATTGTTATTTCTTTTTGTATCTACTTTGTAAGTTTTAGTTGTTTGCTTTTCCTAATAAATAAATAAAAAAAATGTACATAAAAGTAATTAAATTTGGCTTAGCAGTCATACAGTTATTTTTTTTACAGAATTTTGTAGTTTCTTGATATTTATTTAATTATATAATAAATCAAGAGTTGGTGAAGTTATACTTCTTTAAGCGCGTTATGAAATAATGATGACAGTGAAATTATAAGATGCGCGTGCATCACTGTAACACAAAAGTAACAGTTAACGACATTCGTTATTTTTTTTGTTTCTTCGTCCATTATTAGGATAGGCAAAAGGTTCAAGCTCATACAGCCGTATTCGTTATTTAATAATTAATTGTCAAAGCCATTGTTGCAAGATTTTTACAATATTGTTCTTTCTAGAAATGTAGAATAGCACGAGGAATATATAATTTTAAGGATTTTTGCTTTGTTAGGCCAAAGAAGTATAACTTCTTGCGTTCATACATAAGCACACACACACTTTTTTTTGTAAATACATTTGATATAATAAATATATGTATTTTATCTAAAGATATTTTTTTTATTTCAGTTACAAAACTTCACAGTATCCGATCCCCACCAAGTGAATAAAGCATTCTGGAGATCATGCTCGCTTGTTCTAGGTGCATGTGCTACAGTGGCATTTAAAGATACAGTCGCTGTTAAATTACACAGTTTCCCCGGACCTGACAGTAAGAACCTAAATTATATATTATATTGATTGTTTATCAAAGTTTTGAAAGTTGTATGGTATGGTATGGTATAGGGGCTCCTGTTTCCGCAATTAAACCACTAGCATGGGTCCATTTTGCGTGCAGTAATGGCCGGTTACTCCAACCAGCCCAGCTACTTCCAGAAGTTCAGAACATTCCTGGGGTGTTCACAGACTTCTTGGAGCGACCTCGTATTGGTTAAGGTTTTTGCCCGTTAGTTGGCCACCCCCGCACATTCCAGGATTACGTGAGCGACCGTTTCGTCTTCGGTCAGACAACCTCTGCACCTAGGACTGTCCGTTACGCCGATTGTGAAAAGGTGTTTGTTTAGTGATGTGTGACCCGTTAGGGTGCCCACCATTATACGGATGTCATGTCTGTTGAGGCTCATAAGTCTACGTGTCAGTTTGGGCGATAGTGCAGGTATCGCCACCTTTGACTGTCTACAGCTTGAGACATTCATCCATCGGGTGTTGTGTAGGTCGTTGGTGAGAGAGCGTATCCATGAGCGCATTTGGCTGAAGGGCAGTGGCAGAAGTGGCAATGGACCAGACACTATATTTGCCGATGCCCGCCTTGCAAGCTCATCCGCTGCATCATTACCCAACGAACCACTATGTCCCTTGATCCATTGCAGAGTTACCTGGTTATAAGAGGCAACTTGCTCCAGGGTTTGGTGACATTCGTGTATTAGTGCTGAGTTGTGTGTGGTACCCTTCAGCGCATTTAGTACCGCCATACTGTCAGAAAGAAATCTGATGTTGTGGCCATGTACCTTTCTTCTTAATATAGCGCTGGCGGCTTCCTTGATGGCTACGCACTCACATTGGAAGATGGAGCTGTGTGTACCCAAGGGTATGGAAATGTGTATGTTTAGTTCCTGTGAGAATATGCCGGCACCAGTTCCAGTAGCCATTTTCGAGCCGTCTGTGTAAATTCTTAATTCGTTTACACCTGACTGGTCAGCATCTTTCTCATATAGCTGTATGTGATAGTTTTTATGGAAGGTATTTGTTTTAGGTATCTTATCACATGGTGCCTCACAGAGTGGATAATCCTTTGTTACCCTATTCCAGAGCTTATCTGTTAGGCCGTCTTCATTCTTCCATACACCCAACAGCTTTAGACGTAGAGTCGCCATTGTCGCTTCTTGTTGAAAGTGTATGTCGAGTGGTGTTAGCCCTAGAATAGTTTCAAGGGCCGAGGAAGGCTTTTTGAAAGTTGTACTAGAAGTGATAAGTTGTTATCTTTAAACTCTTCCATAATTGTATAATGATATTTTTAAATATATCAAATAATAAAATTGCATCGGTGCTGATGTGACTATATTTGAATTAGTGTCAGCTTTAGTTAACTATGTCCTAGCTCTGAATATTATTATATTTTTTTGCCAACCCCACATTGCGTTTTGTGACCGAAATATTGCATGTAGCTCAATGTTTAATATTTGTATTAAGAAAAGGCAATGCACATACATGAGACTCTTAAAAACTAACTATAATTGTCTTTACATCGTCGTCCCCTCACGAGGAATGTGACTCCTAAAAGTAACTAGAAGAACTAAGACTAAGAAAAATTAAAAAGCTAACAAAAGAAATAACCAAGACTTAAACTGTCTCTACCTGTTTTTAGTACGCAGCGGTTCCTTCATATATGACATAGACCTGCCCTCATTGCCGGACTGGAAGCCCACACAACAAGAATTGCACACACTTAGTGCTGAGTACGTCATGCTGTCCAGGAAGGCACTCCCAATAGAAAGGCTTGAAGTCTCTGAGGAGCTGGCACTCGAGATGTTTGTGGAGAATGAGCACAAGACTAAACAAATCCCCAGTATTGCGAGATCTAATGCCAATGGTAATATTGTCCATACTTATATTATAAATGTTAAATAAATTTGTGTATATCCGTGTGAGCCAATGACGTCCACTGCTGGACAATGGCCTCCCACAAAGATCACCATGACGATCGGTCCTGCGCTGCCCTCATCCATCCTATTTCGGCGATCTTGACCTGATCATCGGTCCATCTTGTGGGGGGATCTCAAGCACGAGACCACTCACAGCTAATTTTTAATTTGGTTGGTCCATTGCATGGGGACAATCCAGTGCCTTTAACTTACCATGGACGCTTCGATAGCAAAACGCTGCTTGATACCTAGCTGCTGGAGTTTCGAGATGTTTGTGTGAAATACAGATGGATATAGTTATAGATGAAGCCGGTCATTGTAATTCAGCAGTCTTTTTAGTTAATCCCGAAAAAAAAACTACCTCTCTGGACCTAACGTCAATGACGCCACATCGTCTCTTCGTTACGGTGTGCAAAACAAGCATCACTAGGATATTATTATTAAAAAATAAACTACGATTTATTTTTTCTGTATTATTGGTTCATGTAAATGTGGTGTTTTGTGATGCTGACTATTATTATAACAATACAAAGAGTATTTGTTTTTCTGACAGAACTCTTATCGCGACACAGAACAACAGAAACTACAGAACTATTAACAATAAAAGTCAAAACGTAACAATGAAAACTTCAATAACATAATATTAGCAGTGATAGCACAAAAATATCATGACATGTACCTAACGGTAATGAAACTGCAAACCGTACTGACGCATCAGGACGAGCGCGAGGGGGCGAAAGGGGAACGGGAGGGGACTTGACGTTCCAGCGAGGTCCAGAGATAATGTGGCAGTACACAGATATTTATTTTACAGCAAATTATGTTTCAGGCAAGGTGACATTGTACAAGGTGGACAAATATGTGGACATATCGAAGGGTCCTATGATCAGCCATACGGCCCAGATTGGGAAAGTTAGCGTCACTTCTGTGCACCAGCTTGCAGGTATGCAAAAAAAATGTTTATCTCTTTCTCATACTTAATGTTTTCAGGTGTCAGGGTTGATTTTATTGATGTATTATTTAAATACTACCGGAACTTTTTGCGCGACGTTTTATACCCAAAGCGCATTTGCTATCTCTTTTACGGGGTATTGGGCTTATCCCACGATTAAGCCAAGCCCCTTCGCGACATTAAATGAACACACGGGTAGAATTAGTTAACCGTAATCATAAAAAAAATCGTAAAAGTTACTGTAAATAATTAGTATTTTCAAACAAATTTTATTATATTTAAAAAAGAAAATTTTTATCACCTTACGTGCTCACCTACGAAACAGGTGTCAGTTCCAACGTTAGCGCGCGGCTATTAGATTATTTACAGGTTGCTCCAAAATGATACGTAAAATTTATTTAATTGAAACAGATTTTAGTGTGTTTATTTTAAGTCGCTTTTGTAAATTCACGCTGTATAGTAAAAATTCAATTTTGCATAACATACTTTTTAATAACCAACTTATACGTATATTCGATATAGGCAATAATTCAATTATCTATTCTATTATAAAATAATGTATTATAGCCGGAGTATATGTATACAGGAAATATTTGTATAGGAGGGAAAATAAAAGCACTATTTTTTAATACAATCACTTTATGACACTGATTTTACAATTATATCTGTTAACTTTTACAATATCTATTCACAGTTAATTATACAACATAAATAAACTCTGTAGAATAATTAATTTAATCCCTTTTAACCGCCAGCTCTTGGTATACCTTGAGGGTCACCAGTTGATCAACGACCGGCAGTACGGCTTTCGCCATGGTCGGTCGACTGGCGATCTTCTGGTATACCTAACACACAGATGGGCGGCGGCTATTGAAAGCAAGGGGGAAGGCCTGGCAGTTGGTCTGGATATAGCGAAGGCCTTTGATCGTGTATGGCACAAGGCGCTCCTCGCAAAACTTCCATCATTTGGGCTTCCCGAGAGCTTATGCAAGTGGACCTCCAGCTTCCTCACTGGGCGCAGCATACAGGTCGTTATCGACGGTTATTGCTCGAATCCCAAGCCCGTGAACGCTGGAGTGCCCCAAGGCTGTGTGCTATCTCCCACGCTGTTTCTTCTGCATATCAATGATATGTTGGACACCGCCAACATGCATTGCTATGCAGACGACAGCACTGGTGATGCCGTATACACGGGCCATGCAGGTCTCTCTCGGGAAAACGTCGACCAGTGCCGGGTGAAACTTGTGTCTTCTATCGAGTCCTCTCTCGAGAAGGTCGCGGAATGGGGTAAGTTGAACCATGTCCAATTTAACCCCCAGAAGACTCAAGTTTGCGCGTTTACCACTAAAAAAACCCCATTTGCCGTATCACCGCTCTTCGAGAACACTTCCCTTAAAGCCTCGTCTAGTATCGGAATACTGGGTCTCGAAATCTCGAGCAATTGCCAATTCCGTGGCCATCTGGAGGGCAAAGCCAAACTGGCTTCAAAGAAACTGGGCGTCATAAATAGAGCACGGCAATACTTCAAGCCGGCCCACATTCTAGCGCTCTACAAAGCGCAGGTCCGGCCTCACATGGAGTATTGCTGTCATCTCTGGTCTGGCGCACCCCAGTATCAGCTCGATCCATTTGACCGCGTGCAACGCAGAGCAGCTCGAATTGTCGGGGACCCAGTACTCTGTGAACGGCTGGATCACTTGGCGTTGCGTAGAGACGTCGCTTCATTGTGTGTCTTCTACCGCATTTATCACGGGGAGTGTTCCGAAGAGCTGTTCAACCTGATTCCTGCCGCCGAATTTCACCTTCGCACGACACGCCACAAGTTACGATATCATCCCCACCATCTGGATGTGTGGCGGTCCTCCACTGTGCGGTTTTCAAGGAGCTTTCTTCCTCGTACCACGAAGCTGTGGAATGAGCTTCCTTGTGCGGTGTTTCCGGGACGATACGACATGGGTATCTTCAAGAAAAGCGCGTACACCTTCCTTAAAGGCCGGCAACGCTCTTGTGATTCCTCTGGTGTTGCAGGAGAGTATGGGCGGCTGTGATCACTTAACACCAGGTGACCCGTACGCTCGTTTGTCCTCCTATTCCATAAAAAAAAAAAAAAAAATCCCGAGCAAGATTATATACTCTTCGCCACCCCTCTCCTCTCCTCACACTTCACATCGCTACACTAGCGCCACCACTCCGACACTCGCTGCTCACTTCACTTTACTCGTTACAATATATTAAATATTCTATTCTATATCTATTCAAGTCAGGTATTCAATGACTTTTTCGACATCATAATCATAAAACTTTAATATAAGTTATCACCTTGCAGGTACCCCTGAGAGTGATGTGAACCAATTGTACAGGTTCCAGGGTGTTGCATTGCCTACTGGAGTGGTTCTTAATCATTTTGCATATTCCATACTCATAGAGAGGGCCAAGAAACTGGTATGTATCATAATATTGTCCAATTATAACTCAGCTTACCAGTGGGAGGCACCTTTGCACAGGATGCCAGCTAGATTATAGGTATTATGCGCCTATTTCTGCCGTGAAGCAGTAATGTGTAAGCATTATTGTGTTCCGGGCTGAATGGCGTCGTAGCTTGTGAAATTACTGTGTGTACGGTTTACGTATTGGTTAATGGACTGTATTAGGCCGCTACTAGATAGAGAATAACTGTTCTAATTTTAACTTTGTCTTTGTCGCTCGAACACTGGACAAATGAGACTTAACATCTTATGTCTCAAGGTGGCGAGCTCAATTGTAGTGTCTCTCAGAATTTTTGGGTCTTTCAAGAATCCTGAGCGGTACTACATTGTTTTGGGCAGGGCGTTTCAATTTCCATCAGCTGAATGTCCTTCTCGTCTCGTCTCTTATTGTCATAAAAAAGCTAGTCTCAGCTCGAAGCAGTTGCAGCACACAGCCACTGCAGTACTCTGTGAAGTGTGAACATTATAACCACTTGAAGTCGAATAGAGACAGCATTGTCTCATTAGTTTAGCTAATGCCAATTTAACAATAAAATACCAGATAATATGTAAGACCCCACTAATCAAAATATCAAGAAATTTATGAAAGCTTCTTTGACAAGAAGAAGACTTGCATAGTATAGTATAAATAGATATAGGTACATGTTAAAAATTGTATAATTTATTTATTTATTTAAGGAAAACCAACAGCTAATACAATTTCTTTAGAAACTTAAATAGTAACAGATAGCCAATTACAGGTTTTCACTAATAGAAGTAATATAAAATATGTACGTGAACACTATTTTTCGGCTCAAATTCATGACAATAAAGATACTTTTAAACAGATGACAAAAAACAATACTTAATTAAAAAAGTTAAGGGTTATGCACTGCTTTGCCTTGGAAATGCTTGTAGCAAATATGTCAATATCTAATAATCTACTGACATCATTCATTGTTCTACACGCTCGCACCATATATGAGTTTTGCCTATAGTTACTACTAACAGCAGGAACACAAAGGGGAGGGCTATATCTAAGAGTTTTTGTATAAATAATTTTATTTTTGAGTTTATAATATTATATTAAGTACTTATGCTAATATTATATTATCCTAAGTTGGGCTGGGAGTTACATACCAGTTCTTCTCTAAATAAATGTATTTTTTTTATATCGTGTTCGTATACAAAGTATTGCATGCCACTATAGTCCGGTCAATTTAGACATTCGAAGTTACATAAAGTCCCAACGCGTCCCTTTGCGATTTTCAGCAAAACGGTAAGTTTTATCATAAAAGTACCTCTGACAAAAATTGTAGATCATAAAATTATCTATAAAAATGTATCTATACTTTTTTTCTTACGAGCTACCGTTTCTGAGATATAACGATTCAAAAAGTTATAAAACGCGCTAAGTAGATAATTTTATGATCTACAATTTTTGTCCGAGGTACTTTCATGATAAAACTTACCGTTTTGCTGAAAATTGTGAAATACTAATTTTTTTGACCTTTGACCTTGAATAAAAAAAAAATTCCATACTCGGGAATGATGGATAATAATAATAATAATAACTTTTAAACATTGTTTATAAATATGTTTTGAACAATTTTACTGATTTTCAGCTTGTTGGGACTTTATGCAACTTCACTCCCATTTTTTGGTCTAAACTGATCGGACTACTATATGTTTTTTGCCATTGTAACACTCGTGCTGTCTCAATAGTCATTCTTATTCAGCTATAGCTCAAACTAGCACACTTTTCAGTGGCATATATACTTAACTATGAATTGTTAGTAATAGTATTTTTTACTCCTCTACTTTTATATGTCATTTATACAGCCACGATAGTGAATTACATACTTTATTGAGTCTCCGAAAAAGTCTATACCCTATGGCCTAAAAAAGGAGGACACAGACAACATAATTAGGTTAGGTATGGTAGGTTCATAGAAATATTATAAGGTAATACATAGTACATACTACATTAAATTAGTAATATATCCAAGTTTAAATTAGTAGACTAAAAATTAGAATGTGAATATAATTTGCAAAGATGTTGCTAGGTATTCTGTAATTTTCACATTTCCCGCGTTGGCTGTATGGGTGTCTACCTTTGCCATTCCTTAAAGTAGAAATAAAATCACTCACCAGAGATAAGTCCCTATGTATACAATAAATTTCCCGCCTATTTAAGCAACACGAAAACTTGTGGTTTGTTTATTTATAAATTTAATTTTCGAGTCGTAGAAAAATTATTGTATGCGATACGTTGTGTAATGTGGTTGACGCCACGAGAGATTTTTCACGACACTTATACAACTGCTGCATGAAATACTGTTGTTTATTTTAGCTATTATGTAATCATATAATTATTAACAGAATTGTGTGTTGTGTACAGAACCCCGCGCGATCGCCTATCAACCCGTTTGGTGAGCCCAGCCACACGACTCACAAGGAGAATATAGCAGCCACTGCCTAGAAGTTATACTATGTATTAGATTAGGAATAAATGATTTATCAAACTCTATTTGTTTACATTTTTTCTGTATAACAACGATATATACAATCAATATTAATAAATGAAGAGCCGTTTTTTCCTTCGGTTATAATTAACCTATTGAACCGATCAGAATAATACTTATACCATAGGATGCAGCATGTTACGGAGAAGGTTGTAGGATATATGTTTGTGATTACTTATTCGGAACTGTTTTTTTTGTCTTAGAAATTTAGAAAATACATTTACAGGATGTAATCGTTAAGTGTAACTAGGTGATTATTCCGTAACTATTACGGATATCATAAAACTTTAAACTGATATCCAAGTTCACCCGATCGAGTAAGTTGCGTGACGTGCGTCAGAGAGTGATGGAGCCTTTCACCTCAGAGAATGACGGATCAGCCTGACTTGATAACTACGAAAAAAGTGTGTACGGTGCGCCAAAATAAGTTTTCACTTCTAAAAAATGTTCTTCGATGCGTTGTCGACATCTCACACTAACGGCCGTTTTCAATAACGTATCTCTAATAACGGATACATTGCTGTCACCGTTGGAAGTGCAAGGATAGATAGGTTATTGAAAACGGCCGTAAATCTGCATAATCAACGCTTTGTTCGTAATTAAGCTGAGATTCACGCATAAGATAAAATGGCGCCATCTCTAGGACCAATCTACAAAAACCTTACAACTTGACACAACGTTGACAGAAGAAAGAACACCTGCTAGTTCTTACTATGTAGATAGCTAAGTGTAATATTTTCGTTTTTTTTTGGTTGATATAAAATTTTTGAGGAATTTAAATAACTTCTTAATTAGCTTTTTCCTAACTGAATTGGCCTTGAACTTAATCATTCATAATGATAACATCTTGGATTATGACGAACATGTAAAATTCACCCCCCAATGATAAAAACCATACATAATATTATCGGTGCCGTAATACGTTAAACCATTAAATACTCTCACCACGGAGCCCCCGGTTCGATCCTCGCTCGCCACGTACCAATGTGTTTTCGAATTTATATCGATGGCTGAGTTCCAAAGAGTAACAATTCAGAAAGGGGGTTCTAAAAGAAACAACTCGACTTATTACCATATAAGCAGACCACACAGAGGTGCTTAAATAAGCACCTCTGTGTGATCGGAATAAAAAACGAAAGAACTTGCAGATTTTGCCTCGAGGCCGATGAAACGCCTCTTCATCTCCTCTGCAATTGCAGCCCACTACCCTACACCCAGATGCTGTTTGCAATACTCGCATCAAGAAGATACTGCGTTTACAAACGCGGCAGGGCGTGACGGCGAGCTATAAGTATGAGTGGCGAACACAATAGTTCAATTCTGGACGCAGTGTTACTAGGACCCAATCAAGACTAGGCATATAGCCACCCTCTCCAAATAATAATAATATTACTGTATGAAACGAAAATATTCTAGACTTATGAAGAAATATTGGAAGTAACAACTTAACTGCATTTACTTATCGACTTGCTTCTCTGTAGTAATGATGGGTTTTCGGTTATCGAACAATTTCTCTTTGTTATCTCAATCTTTCTGAATTTCAGACTTGACACTGGAACTGAGGTCTTGATATTTACGTTTATTCGACGGTTTATAAGGTCGGCAACGCTCTTATGATTCCTTTGGTGCAAAAGAATATGAGCGGCTTGTGATCACTTGCCATCAGGTGACTATTCTCGTTTGTCCCCCTCTTCCATAAAAAAAATAATACATTCTGCTATGCTTTGCCACTACTGGATTAAACCAAACAATGAAAGTGAAACTAACTTATTACTTTATATGTGATATATTAGTTTGTAGCGTGTGTTGCGAGGTTACTGGCTGCAGCTATCAGGTAAAACTGCTTTTCAGAATACTCCTCGTAAGTAATAAATATGGGTATATTGAAGCGACGTCTCTTCACAACGCCAAGCGATGAAGTCATTTACTGTATACTGGCTAGCATGCTATTCGTTTATAACGAATTATAAAAAATAAATAGTTATTATCCCACTTCTGACTAATCCCACACTGGTTTGGCGGTTACCGCAATTAAAACAATTTTCAGTACTACTTAAAATAAAATTTATTTTTCTGTCTTAGGTTTCTTAGCATCAGACGCTCCATCTTCATCATTAGTAAATATCGGCATCGGCTGTGTCTTCTTATATGCCGGAGCCACCCAGAACGGATTCTCCTCTGCCTCTTTAGCATACTTAAGTATAGCTTCTCTTGGATCCTGGTCATCATCTACACGTTTGCTCAAACCCAGATTCCTGATAACAAAAGAACTTAACGTGCTTCCCGAAGCAGCTACCCTACCACCCTGACCCGAGGTTATAGGAAGGTCCGGTCTTTGAGACTTCACAGGATCTAGCCTATCCTTTTCCATTTTCTTCTTACTAGTCCGAAGTTTCTCTTGTTTGAATAACGGTAATGCATGAGGTGTTATTATTTGTTGCGAGCTTACAATCTCTACGGACTGTTTTTTTCTATGAGTTTTGATTATACAGAGCTTAGCCCCACGCAAACTACGTTTATTGTCATAATAACACTTCACAACTCCATTACCACAACCCACAAATATCTGATTCAACTTGGCATGCCACACAGCTTTTATCACGTGAGACTTTGTCACATCCATTTGCGTAACTTTCTCAAATGTTTTAACATTGTAAAATAACAGTCTTCCGGTATCTTGATTTCGTTGCAATGACTCCCCAGTGAATATCATCGCATCATCAGGACTGAAGCCACAATCTGTTTGTTCGTATCTGGAAAAGAGGCCTCCGAAAACATGCAGAGGTTTCTTGAAAGCCCTTAAGTCCCACAATTTTAGTGTGTCATCATTTCCTCGACTTGAGAGGTGATTGCCCAAGTAAGAGAATGAGATGCTGGTTATTTCGGATTGCTTTTGATGTGCATCTCTTAATAAGGTAGATGTGTTGACGAAGTTCTTTCTATGGTCCCACATTTGTATCGAGCCGTCGTAGCATCCGCATGCTACGACGTTGCCGTCTCGAGAGAAAATGCAAGAAGTCGGGTTAGTTTTCAAACCTCCTTGCTGCCGAGGTTTTATTACAGATTTGTGCTGTTTAGGGTTATCTGTGAGCCATAACCTGAGTGTTCCATCTTGGGAGCACGTCATGAACTCTTCTCTGATTTGGGGGTGCCAGCAGCCGCTATTGAGAGCAGCAGTGTGACCTTTTGTTCTAGGGAAGAAAAAATAAAGGTGAATAAAATTTTATAAAGAATCATTAAGAGAAAAACATAAAAAAAATAAAGATTTTGACTATTGCATCTCAATATATTCGTGATAATGTTCCGTATGTCCATTATGCACATTAAGGAATTTAGAAACTGCGACAATCATAATGTTAAGATTAGGAACAAACATAAACTTGTTACGCCTACTACTCGGCTAAGTTGATTTAGTAAGTCTTTTATTGTATATGCTTTTACAACATGATCGCAAAAAATTAACAAAACAATGTGTTACGAAATTTAAAAGAATTGTTAAAAACATTTGTGTGGTAAAGTTTATAATAACATAAATGATTTTCTTAATGATACCACAGACTGGAAATGGAGCGAACACCCAGAGGCTATTTAATTTATATTGTGTGAAATACTTTGTAATTCAAATAAAAAAAACCGACGAGATTCTTGCGCGCGTTATTCTCAGGTTGAGGCACACGATTTCGAATGGGTGGGGTAGTTTTTGACGTTCAATAAGTAATCTTAAATACTATTTTGAAAAATATTAATTTTGTAATAAAATTAAAAAGATGAAACGATTTCATCATGAACATAGGTATTTATTCCATCCCACACATCACTCCTGCAACTCGACATGTTTTGCCAAAATAACTTGTAAAGTGTGATGACTTACCCCCAAGTGACTTAATCTTTCTTTCCATTTTTAAAATATGCTAAATGTCAATATGAATGAACCTTACTTTGCCATATCGTTGATGTACTGATCACCCTTGACACATTCCAGAACTTCAAACCCATCTCTATCCAGCACTTTCGCTTGAGCTGATCCACTAACTACCAGTATGGAGTCCCCAGTCGCCGAGTATTGTAGGGCTCTTATGGGATAGTTCTCACAGGGCTGCAGTGTGCGAAAAGACCGCATTGATGAATCCATGCCTATAAATCAACTTTATATTATATCCGGCTCGAAGGACCAATTTTATGCATGTTATGTACTTAACAACTATTGTCACAGAGAAAATGGACTGTCTTAATTAAAATGCACTGGTATTTCATAATTTCCTACCCTAATATATTACCTGAAGTGGCAATCACATAAAAATACAAATCATTTCATCATTAAATCATAAATTCTGTTACAAATGAAAATGTATTAATTTTTCTTTGACATGAGATAATCTTCATATTTATTTATTGAACTCTCAGCATTAAGTAAAGGAATATATATTCAAAATGACCTTTGATTTTAATGCTAACCTGTAATAATATCTAATAATCTTTAAACTGCTTGACCACAAATCTACGAATTTATGGACTGTTTCCATGGGGAAATTAGTTACTGCTTGTTCTAGAGATTTTTAAGCGACTTTATGTCGCCGTGTCGCTTAGAGCAGGCCGTGTACCTTGGATTTGGACCATTGTATGCACCAGAGTACCATTACCTATATGCAGTGATAGTAGGGACGCCTAGTTGAAGAGCAGCTTGTGACAACACCCATAACTTGCGTGTTCCAGTCAGGTACTTAGAAAGCCGATCTCCAATTTTGACGACTTGAATCTTAGAGGATGGTTGTATCACATCGGCCACTGCAACTGCGCCGGCACTATCATCAGATAGGAAACAAACCTTGTCCCAAGAGTAGGATGCAAAAAAGGAATGAATACTATTCCAATCCACTGATTGTAAGTGCCAAACGCGGCGGGTCGTTGGTGTGCTGAGACCCGGCCGTTGGATAGGCACTACACTCCTGATCATGCCATGGTTCTAAGAGGGGTGTCCACAGAGACCTGGCAAACCTCAAGCTCAACCATTGGGACAGACTATAATCCAATGCAAAATTATGCCCAAATCTATGCAGGGGCGTAGTCTGTAGTGTGCGACCCAAGCTCTTTGGCTGTATGCCTATTGAAGCCACTGTTTACTACAATTTCAGTAGAGCCGATCTGATCAATCACATCATCATGCCGTTGAATGCAGCCCATGAGAAAATCCTTTCCTGTATAACCACTATGGGACCTGTAAACACATGTCATGTAGATATAGGTTTAAAAGAGAGATATGGTCTTCAAAATCTACCTTCAGCCAGAGAGTTGACAGGACCCTACCCTCGAAATTGCACAGACAGCAACAGAAGAAGATTCTCTTGGAAGTACATCTTACAATCAATAAGTAAAGGCATAAAAGGCATATATTTTCTCAAAATTGATTCCTTTAGAATTCTTTTTGATATCATTTCTAATAACTACTAGATACTACTACCGCTTCGGAAACAAATGGCGCTCTGGGAGAGAAGAAGCGGCGCAAGAAACTCTCTCAGCATTCTTTTTTTTGCGCTCTTTTCAATAAAAATATACAATATTGTACAGTCATTTATATCGCTATAAAATAATCACAATCTGGTTCCAGGCTGTCCGATCATTTAGATATTCAGCAGTGGAGTAATAGGATTTACGACAGAGCCATTTTTTTAAAAAACATATAAATTTATTTATAGATAATTCCTGAACAGTGGCTGGGACTTTATTGTAGAAGTGTATACATTTACCCTTAAAGCTATTATGTATCTTATGAAGCCTACTAGAATTAGTTACAAGCAATCCCTTATTTCTTGTATTTATTATTTATAATAATGAAAATCACTATTAAGAGCAAAAAGGTGACGATTTTTGTGAACATATATTAAATTTTCATAAATGTACTGACAATGAACAGTCATAATATTTATTTCTTTAAATTTTTCTTTGAGAGACTGTCTATAACCAAGCTGATATATAGCACAGCTCTCTTTTGCAGTGCAAACACTATATCAATGTCAGCAGCATGACCCCATTGTAATATACCGTACGTCATGATGCTGTGAAAATAACGAAAGTACACTAATCTAGCGGTCGCAACATTCGTGTACTCTCTATTCTTTCTAACTGCATATGCCGCAGAGCTGAGTCTATCTGCTAGATGGGTAATATGTGGACCCCACTGAAGCTTTTTATCTAACGTGATACCCAAGAAGACCGTAGTGTCCACAATTTCCAATCTCTGGTCATTTATAAGTACGTTGGTTTGTACCTCCGCTGTGTTTGGTGTAATGAACCGTAAACACTTTGTTTTTTTACTGTTTAAGTGCAGATCATTCGTCTCAAACCAACGCACTATCATTGAGAGTGCATTGCTTACCTCGTCATCAATCACGTCGCTTCACTTTAAAAATAAGTGAAGTATCATCAGCAAACAATACAATCTCATGGCTATCATCTACCACAAACGGTAGATCGTTAATATATATAAGAAATAAGAAAGGACCGAGAATAGAACCCTGTGGAACACCTATTCCCACAGGTTTACCCGAAGACCGTTTGCCATTAACATCGACTATCTGAACTTTTTCGCTTAAATATGATTTTAACAGATTTAGGGCTCTATTTTTCACTCCATAATGCTTTAGTTTTAGGAGTAAAGTTTCATGGTGGACACAGTCAAATGCTTTTGACAAATCACAAAAAATGCCCAATGCATCCTGTGACTCTTCCCAGGCGTCAAAGATGTGCTCAATGAGTCTAGTACCCGCATTAATTGTTGATAAGTCCCTAGTGAAACCAAACTGATTTTTGTTCATTAATTTACAAAAATGCATTTGTAGCTGTTTAAGCAAAAGTTTTTCAAAAATTTTACTAAAAAGTAATACTTAATTTTCCAATATTTATGTGCCACCATCTTTTTAGCTTAAATCATTGGCATAATAATATATAAATTATAATAGAAAATAATAATACCAGCAAAATCCCAGAATGAGACATCATAATCAATAGATCCTGTTGCCAACCGTGCACCTGAGGGGTCCACTGCTAGAGCCACAACTGCTTTGCAGCCATGTAGCATTTCAACCTAAAGCAAAGGTAGATTCAATCAATAAATATAAATATACAGTCGACTCTTGTTAATACAAACTGGCGATAATTCATACCTCTCCATAATTCAAAGTCATCACTTGTTCTCTACAATATCTCTCTATATTTCGAATTTGATCAATACATTTTTATGCACTTGGTAATTTGAACCAATAAGTCATCGCTAAGTAGCAAAACGACGCGTTAATTCGGACTCATCAGCGTCAAACACTCAACAATTCAAAGTTGCAGAGAGAAAAATACAGAGATTGTACTTAAGCACATTTTTATACAAGTTCAAATGTGTATCATCTTACAGGAGCTTTTGTTTTTGCTTTGGTTGGTTTTGTCAGTTACTAATATTCATTTGTTGGTTTTATACAGATTAAAGTTTGTGTTAGTAATGAGTCCTAAAAAGTATAAATGCTTGGCGATTGCTGAAAAGAAGAGGTTAATCGGAAAAGTAGAGCTCTCTCTACGCGAAATCTCTATGAGAAGAAAAGTGATGTTGCAAAAGAAGTTAAGATTCCTCTTGAGCACTATTCTCTAATATTTTGTCATTGTTAAAGAGTAGCAGTTAATAAAAAATAAATGATCAACACTTAATAATTCGAAGTTTAATTTATTTTCTCTAAAGAATTTCAAACACTTGATAATTCGTCATATTTTAAGAGTCCCTACAGTTTCAAATTAACCAGAGTCAGCTGTATAACATTCTTAAAAATAGGATCAATAACTACAGGGTTATATGAGCCATCAATATTAATAAAACTGTGTTTTAAAAAGTATATATATTTTAAAAATAGCAAGTGATACCTAAAATCACATATTTTACCCCCTAACCAGACCCACCACATTTCCCCCTGCTCAATTTTTTTGCAAATCACAGAGCTTCAAGCAAAAGCAGGACATTGCTTAACTTTTCTAATATAATAAACATAGAATTATAAAACAGAACAAGATTAATTCAATTTGGTCTTAGGAAGCCAACAACTAGCATGAAATGGTTTTGAAGCACAATAAAATGAAAACATTAAAAAATGCTTATTAATGTATATTTATTTTAAATGATAATAGTTAAAAATAATATTAGATAAAGATATCATATAAAACATGTAATATTTAACTTTCTGATTAATTTTATAAAATGTGCACATATATTTAAGGATATCCAAAGTGAAAATGAAGATTGTGATAGTATTTTAATAACCTTACCTCATGTGTATAAGGGATTTGTTTATCCAATGGCAAATCTTCATCATCTGATCCACTAAGCTCACCATAGCTATCATCACCAGATTTTTTGTCCTCACTTGTTTTTTTACTAGTAAGATTGGTAGGTATAGGTGGACCTATCAGTTCATCATCACTCTCACTGTGAGTTGACTCTTTTGGTACAGGCCTAATTACACTCACTGCGTTTATATCATCAGGAGGTGCTGGCTTCTGCAATGCATTTTCTTGGGCTGTCTTCCTAGCACGTTCCACCATCTCTTCAACATCAAACTGTTTAGCCTTCTTTCCGAAGTTTTTAATACCCATTACTTTGTGTACATGCTGATTCTCTAAGTCCTCGGCAATTGTTTCAATTTCTTTCTGTTCTTGAATTGGGGTGCGTCCGAATGTACCAAACCCAGATATAGAAGGATCATCTTTCGTTTCTTTTTGAAAATTAAGTGTAATTTTACCGAAAGAAATTTTTTTACTCATAATTCTTCATAAATGTAATAGGTATTAAGTACTTAAATGTTAAATTCAATTTGCCCGCTCTAATTGGAGGTTGAAATAATATTTTATGGAGACGATGAATAATAATCTACCTATATTATATTGATTACTTATTTAGAAAGATATCAATCAAAGTTATAAAGTATGTAAAGCACTATGTATTATTTATTTATTATTTTCATACATTTTATACAGCTCACAGCCACAGAACACTGCTCACAGCTCAATATTTGATAACTGCTAACCAAAGAGGATGTAAATACTAAACCACGGAGTACCTTTGTTTATATTAGTAGTATTACACATAACTGAATTTAGTCATCTAAATTTAGTCATTACTGACTTTAGACAAATATAATCGAATTCAGCAACCTAGCATCCTAAATTCAGAAGCAAGGATGGTTTCTGACTGACTGAATCAATATTGACTGACTGAATAAAGTGTAATCGCGTTTAAATACTGATATCATCATTTCATGATTTCATTCACACAAGCACACAGCCGGTCCGAGGTTCGAGTCTCCTTAGGAGACGCCCCGCGAATGTTATTGCGTAGTCTTTGAGGCCTCCACGGCCCATGTCCTATGTCGCTGTAAAAGCGATCAGGGCCAACAGCATAGAGGAGGTTTCAGTCGGTATGGGGTGTCCGCTTACGCGGACACTTGAGTTCGACGTATATACGGCGTAAATACGTAACTGGAAATACAGTTATCCTCTAAAAAAATCATGATTTCAGTCGCTCGTGACTCTTCGTGCGTGGAGGACGTATCTAAGTTTTATGTTTCCGAATAATAGTAGTAACCCCAACAAGTTTTAGAGATATTTTCTATCAGCAGGGCTTGGAATATTAAAGAAATGAAATTGTTGATATGAATTTCCTGTTGCAAGAAGTCTTAGTGTTACGACCAATTTT
The DNA here is from genome assembly GCA_949711725.1 of Leptidea reali. Taxonomy (NCBI): domain Eukaryota; kingdom Metazoa; phylum Arthropoda; class Insecta; order Lepidoptera; family Pieridae; genus Leptidea; species Leptidea reali. Next base: position 5,667,949 of record CATIXN010000012.1, read on the forward strand.
TCTTATGCATTAATATTGCAGTAATAAAAATACCATTTTAATAATCATTGTGTATTAATTAACTTCGGTAGTTTGTAAATTGTACTCTTATTGATCGCGCCCTCTAAGTCGACTTCAGACTACTTCATCGAGCGTTACTATAGCCTATATATACTTCTATGGGGCTGCTGGATAATGAGATAAATTCGAACATAGATTTCCTATCGGTAGTAGGTAAATTTGCCATTTTGTTCGATTAGCTTTTACCGTAACGACATGGCCCAGTTGCTGTACATAGCGTATATATAGCGTCAGCTAGCGGTCAAAATACATAAGTTGCTAATCAAAGAGAATTTAAAGTTAAACACTACGTTCACTGCTAATGCCGACTGTGGCTGACTGCGACTTGTCAATCAAAATTGGTTACAGTAGGTAAAAATAGATTCGCCTTACTTTTTCTGTATATTACGCTATTAGATATGTTCTTCTCGCTCGCACGCTTTGTTTGCCTATACGCAAGTGTATTGTTAGTTAAAATTCATAATTTTTGTTAAGATGATAAAGATATTGTGTGTTGTAGTTATAGAGTTAGTTACTAATCATGATGAAAGACCTGAATTTCAGCCGCTTTCTCTAAACTTGTACTACTCATAAGTTGAGTTTAAACTTAGTATCCCTTAGCACGAATTATGAGGTAAAAAAGATTGTAGTATATAGAGCTTTAGTCTACGATTATAATGCTACCATTCTATTTATAAGGTAATGCACCGTTCCAGAGAAAAAGCATAATAACCTAACTTCAAATTATGACATTTTTATGGAGAGCAAAGGAAGGGAAACGCCTAGAATTCGTTTCTGGCACTCGTTGGCCACTACCGCGGCCCGCTACGCTCGGCACGTGCGTTGTTTTAACTGTTGTAACATATCCTAACCTAACCAATTTTTATAAATTATAGTTGATAGAGCTTTGGTCCACGATTATATTTACCCGATTTAGGTTACAATTTTTTTCGTTATTTTCTTGAAAACGGTGCATTACCTTGTAATAAAAGTGGTATCATATCATTATAATCGTAGACTAAGGCTCTATCAACTACAATATTTTAACCTCCTAATTCGTGCTAAGGGATACTAAGTCCCAGCCAAACTTACCATTAACACATTATTGCGAGTTAATCGGGCTTTACTATAGTTTGTGAAACCTGATGACCATTTTCGGACGGTCTTGTTGTACGTAACGAGCACAGAACACTTGGTAACGAGTTTCAAGTTTCATGACCATTATTTATCTCTTCAAAAATGGTTTGGATACATTTCGTTTCAATAAAGAGTATAGAGGAGCAAATAAGTACTTACATTATGTTTTTTTCCAATATTTCTGTACTGTTGCATGCCGGTCTAATGATAATATAATGCATTGTATTATTTCCCTTTTTAACCTACTTCAAGAAAGGAGGAGGTTCTCAATTCGTCGATATGTTTTTTTTATGTTTGTTACCTCAGAATTTCGCCTGGGTGAACCGATTTTGATCATTCTTTTTTTTTTAATTTCTTCATGAGTTTCAATTATTTGATAGAAATAAAAACAATTGAAAAATAATTGGAAACATATTTTTCTAATTTGATTCTTTTTTTAAATGTGTCCTTTATAATTCAATAAAAATCAAAGAATTTTAGTGAAAGATGCTCGATTGTGGTGACATCATTCCATTTACTAAAACATAACTCAGGATTGAGGGAGGTGACGACTGGTCCATGTGATTCAAATAATTGATGATGCTGTAAATGTTAATTTAAAAGAATGGCAATTTTTTTGCCTCTTCTAATTAGAGCTCAACCTTTCCCGAGGTGGTGGTTAATTTGACATTCATGAGTGTCATTTCTTGGACATAGATGAATAAAGTGATATAGATTTAATTTATAGATGGGCAGCGGTTATTATGGTAGGTGGTCACTATATCTTCTTCACAGTCATTCCCTCATTGCTGAGGATTGTGACTCCGCTTAAGTTTGTCTACAGCTTTCCTCCATCTGTTTTTTTCTGTTGCGTGGTAGAGTGCGATGCTGATGGGTTGGTTAGTCTGCTCGGATATTTAGTCAGACCAGCGTCGTGGGCTCCGGCCTCTTCCCCTCAATTTTCCCGGTGACCATCAGATGTTCCAGGTTATCAGCACCGCGTCGTGTGGCCAATGAATCTCATGATCCTCTGCAGACATGTAGTGGATAGACTGTCACTATATATTTAAGTATATCATTTTCCATATTTGAGAGGTGGTTCTATCACAGCTTGCATCATATACTGTTACTGTATTTTTAAGTGGATCACCAACACTATTGTATTTCAACAGACAGGCCTATGCCATCAATAGTGCTGATAGCTGCCATACCTAATGCCAGCCTCAAGTTGGCTCAGATTCTACTGCTTGGTGTTGCTTCATAGTTTGTCATCTATCATATTTTTCAATGGGAGTATTTTGAAGAGGTGGGTGAAATTTTCTTCCACTTACAATCAAACTGTGGATTGATTTGAGATGGATACCTCAGGCATCTACAAGCCTGAAAACTCCCTTGAGAATCATTTCCAACTGGAGGCTCTTGTTTGGCACAGGATGCTGACTAGATTATGGGTAAAAAAACAGCACCTTTCAGCCATGAAGCAGTAATGCATAAGCATTATTGTGTTTAGGGGCCTGAAAGGTAGGATATATAGTAAAATTACTGGGCCAAAGAGACTTAACATCTTATAACTCAAGGTGATTGTAGTGCCACTCAGAATTTTTGGGTGTTTCAAGAATCCTGAGTGGCACTGCATTGTAATAGACAGGTGTATCAATTACCAGCTGTTTGTCTCACTTGTCTCATCCCTTATTGTCATAAAAAAAGAAATAACCATCAGGTGACCCATATTTTTGTTTATCCTCCTAATCCCATAAAGTAGATTGTATAATAAATATATATCATGAATCTGCCAAATTTCAACATGAAATTCAGATGCCAATAAGTATTTAACTTCCAAACAGGATGAGTTATTGAAGAAATATAAGAATGGTTGTTATATTTTTATTTAGATCAATAATTTATCCCACCATAGTTCTCTTGCGCCCCCGTGCTCTTACATCTTCAAATTTATGTAATATTTCCTTAATATTGGTATTGCTGTAGGCTTTATATCCTTCTAATATTTTGGAAAACAAATCAGGACAATCGTTATGGGTGCTTATCAGAGCTCTTTCTAGCACATATAAATCTACCCCTTTATCTTCTGCTCTTGTGTCAATGTAAGATAATCCAAAATCAATTATGACTAATTCTTGATTAATATCTTTTTCATCATCTTTCACAAGTAACATATTAGATGTGGTAAGATCGCTATGAATAATGTTATTAATGTGCAATTTCCGAACATTTTCTCCGATTATTCTGGCAACTTTATTCAGCTTGGCAGCACTGTCATCTGTATAATATTTTTTAATATTTATAATGAAATCTTTTACTGTTACACTATGTTCAAAATACTGCATATAAATACGACGTCTTTCAAAATCAACTAAATATAGTGAGGGTGTTTTTACACCTGCAACTTTAGCGCGAACTATAGATCTAGCCTCATTTTTTATTCTTTCTTTTGTTATGCTTTCATCTAGATCTGGATGTCTGTATTTTTTCTTGAACCTTTCTTTAATCACTGTCGGTTTTCCAAGATAATTACCTAAGTATAACTTCGCTTCAGCGCCTTGCTTTAATATTTTGAAATCGTTGCTACACATTTTCAATGAATAACCTACTCAAGAAACAATCTTGAATTTTATAACAAACACAAAAGCAAGAAATACAATGAACTTGAACTTAATTTAAAATATCTACATCATTGATCTTAATAACTATGTTTATACGCAATTTTACTAGGTATTTAAATTTTATGTAAAATAATTATTAATGCCTGGACTTGTTTACATTTTACTGATTTGAGTTTTTGACGTACCTAGCATCGTGCCATTGACATTGACAGTTGATTGATGAGTTCAGTTGGCACTTTGGACTAGGACCTAGGTCATAGTGGAAGAAGTATTTAGGATTCATTCGCTATGCTTCACTAAAAAGAGCTGGAATTACATAGATAGAGCGTCGGGTCGATTGGTCGTTTTTTCTTCTTCTGAATTTGTTGTTTTTAAAAGAGTTAAGGATCAATATTAATGTAAACTATAAAAAAATAAAAATTATTTATTGGTATATATTTTCTTTATAACTATAAGAACCAATTATCTCCCCGGCTCAAGATGCGCACCAGACAGTCACTCTTTCACAATGCAATAGCCTTTCACGAATCTTTTGAGGATTTTCGTTTCACCGTTGAGGCAAAAATATTTCATCGATAAAGATTATTTTCTGTGAATAAAATGGGTCGTCCTGAAGTTGCTCTAGAGGCGAAGCCCAATTAGAGAACGTTATACGCTGGGAATGGTCAGTAACCTTTAGTTCTTTTGTCAGCTGAATTTTGTATCGGTCTTGGTTTCGATAAGTTGAAGTTTTAGGCAGGTCTACTGGTTGGGAACGTCGTGGAATTGACAAGTTCGGGGTTTCTGTCACAATTTCAGCTACCAATTCAATAATCTCGGAGTTTCGTACATTTAGACGACGAGTGGGGGGTGGATGATTCACCAAGCCAGCCATGCTAAATTAAACAACTACTGCGATCATGAAATTTATTAGAAATTAATCAATAACCTTAACACTCTTCTAGATGGCTATTTATAAAAAAAACCACCAACTTTGTCAATTTCAGAAAACATTTAGTTTGACAACTCAGACTAATCTTAAAACCAACATAGTCTCTATAATTGATTTAAAGTTACAAAAATCAAAGTGGCAGTACCTACTTAAGAATTTTTTTATCTCTTAAGTGCATCTTCCAAAAAAGTAATATTATTCACTCAATTAATAAGTCTATAGCTTTTTTATTCTCGGTGATTTGCTTTTTACTCAAGCTCTGAATTTACTTCTCAGCAGGGCTGTTTTATTAAGAAACGGCTACTGCACTGCTATGCGACGCGTGTCAAAAAGATAAAAAAATATTGATATACGGTATACCGGTATTCTGCAAAGAAGTCCTGGTTGCAGTTTTTTGCAGGAACGCTGCGGTTAATAAATCGCGGTTCTACTACTGCTTCACGTTTGCAGCATTATAATGGTATTCTCGTAAACCATTTTGACGTTTGAGTAGTGTTTGAGCACAGCAGTTATATCGCTAGTTTACTTAGCGCAATTCTGATAAAATACTGTTACTGCGCTGCTATGCTTGTTTTAGAGTCGCGCAGTAGCGGTGCAACTTGACGAATTTTATTAATTTTCACTGCACTGAAATTGCAGGAATTCTGCAATCATGTATGTATGTGTATAGCTAATCAATATTAATTTTCACCAATGAATAGATGCACGGAAAAATTAATTAATTATTATTTGGCTCTTGGGTTTGGTATTTTAAGTATCAACAAGTATTTTGTAATAGAGGTATTTGTCACTGTATTTTGAATTGAGTCACTGATACATAGTATCTCCTTAGCATATTGTTAAAATTTTATCCAACTCTTATTACTTACCTAGGTAACACTGGAAATGTTTAGAAAATGAAAAACAGCTTAATGTAGACAGTTGCCAATACTTTTATTGATTTCGAAGTAATCTCCGTTCCTCTCTACACATCGTCACATTCGATGGAACCACTGAGAAAAGCAGTGGGCCCATTCTTCCTTAGGGTTCTCTTCTATGGCATTTTCGTACGCTTTCACCGCATCTTAAGGGCTCGTAAAGCGAATACCTCGCCTTTTATTTTTAGTTATTGGGAATAAATAAAAGTTGCAGGGCGCCAGGTCAGGACTGTATGGCGGATGACTCATTATCTCGACACCTGCCATAGTCAAATATTCATACGAAGGTGTTTCTTGTCGTCGGTTAAAGTATGGGGAATCCATCTGGTACAAAGCTTCCTGACGCCTAAATGTTCCTGTAATATTTTTGAACTTGACTCATACCAATGCCTACGCTTGCCCGTATCTTTTGATAGGTCACTCTCTTATCTCCTCTATCATGCGTCGCACAGCACTGATGTTATCTTCAGTAGTCGCTGTTAAAGAACTTCCCTCACGCGGATCATCATTGAGATTGCTACGTCCACGCTTAAACTCGTTAAACCAATTGTAAATAGTGCACGAGCTAGCTTTGTTGTTGAGTAAGCTCACAACGAAAGTCATAAGAAATCATTGACCGAAAATTTTCTCGCGTTAGGTTCATTTTCACATGTAACAAGAGTTTTAGATTTGCTACCAATTCACAAAAACAAATGACAAATGAATGCGATATACCACATTAGGTTACCAAAGACTTCTAAAATTGAAATTCAAAAAAAGTTTTGATTAGCAATGTTTCTAACTGGCCAGTTCTAAACATTTTCAGTTACCCACGTATTAACAAAGCTAGATTTTGGTCAGCGTTTGTAAGTTTATTTTGGTAGGTACTTTATTTTACATTTTCTGCATTTTTATAAGCATATACATCGCCCAACCTACTAACTCCAGTTAACTGAGTACGCATAACAAGCTTATTTTTGTTTAAGTATAGGTTGATCCTATATAATTGGTTATGGATTTTTTCACTCGCAGGCAGAGGAATACAGATACAGAGGAAAAAAATTGTCAATATAATATCTATGCTGAGTTTTTCGATTTTCATTGGTAGAAAAAACGTGTTTTTGTGGAAATGCATAGTTATATTATAAGTATCAAATAACAACAGATTTATTAATGACAGACTCATATAGCCTGCATCAGGAAAAACCACGACAGCATCAGAATGAAGAAACCCACCATTCACACAATATGGAACGATGAAAATAATGGAAAACAATATGTTGGAATTTATTTCTCATCATTAGGATATGTACCTTAAGGCAAAGTTATATTTTTTATGGTTTATCCTATGATTGTTTTTGTGCGCGTTTTTTTTTTGTAATGCTTTTACGCATTTACTACACAACTAATCATGAAATGAGTGCGAAACTGAAGTGGCAGTGGGCAGAGCACATAGTTCGACGGACAGATGGCTGTTGGGGCAGCAAAGTCCTCGAATGGCGACCACGTACCGGAAGATGCAGTGTTGGTAGGCCCCCCACAAGATGGACTGACGATATGGTCAAGATCGCCGGAATACGTTGGATGAGAGCAGCAAAAGACCGATCTTCGTGGAAATCTTTTGGGGTTGCCTTTTTCCAGCAGTGGACGTCTTCCGGCTGATGATGATGATGAATCATGACATTAGGAAAGACATAGAGTAGGTACATTTTATCCCAAATTTTTTGAAATATCTCGAAGATGTGCAATGACGTATTTTATACAGACGAAGTCACCTGCAGAATATACTTATTTATTCTGAAATACTTTCAATACAAGTGCAAACACAACAGTGATTACGGGACAAGATGACAGAGAAATCAAATATTACCACTTCATGAGAGACGAAAAGTAGCTGAAACTATATTTTGAACCAAAATTGAACAATGTCATATCGATGCTCCAAGTGTATTCTCGAACATAGATATGAGCCTCCTGTCCTCTCAAGACATCCTAAATTCAAATTTAAATACAGATATTCCTGAATTAGACCTATTTAATTCATCCACAAATTATACTACAGCAAACATTACTAAAACCTGGTTTGTTATTTCTCCCTATCTGATAATACTGATGTACCTATTTATTTATGTAATTATTATTAATACTTATAATGTTTGTATGTTATATGTTTTTTAATGAAACAAAAACTATTTAATTGTTGCTCTGTAAAGATAAAAATACTCTGTAAATTTATTTTGTTATAAAACTTTCTAACTTTTACACTTTCAAACATTACAAATATTTACAAACCTGTACAGAGAAACAACATTAAAAGCTATTGCTCCAATTTATATTTTAATAATCTAAAATAATTATAGTATTTCTTTTACAAATAATCCTTGTTAATTTTCAATTACATAAAACCAGAGTGAATACCGTTAAAGAAGGAACATAGTGCAAAGTGCTGTCACCATAGAATAAATAGACATGTAAAACTTTGACATTTAAAGTCAAAGTTAATGTGTGGGAAATTTAAATTAAATGGAGAGCCAAAAGTGCTTCATTAACATGTATATAATAATAATGATATGTAAGTATTAATATATAATATAACGTTATTTTCATTCAATAAGTGTACCAAAGAATAGATATTATGTGGAAACCGCTAAATTGTGTTTTGATATTCAAAATATTTAGTAATTAAGTAATTTTAATACTCTTAGCTTAACAGTTTTATAAGATCACATTATGTTCTAACTACATAACATTAATTTTCACCAAGAGCGTTCAAGCCTTTCTTGAGTTATAAGTCGTCATCTTTTTGCTCTTAATTGTGATTTTCATTATTATAATACTAGAAATAAGGGATTGCTTGTAACTAATTCTCGAAGGCTTCCTAAGATACATAATATCTTTATCGTAAATCCTATCATAAATACTACCACTCCACAGCTGAATATCTGAGTGATCAACTACGTTTTGTGTCTTCCAAAATAGTGTAAGAATTCAGTTATAATCACTTATACGCGTTTTATCCTTTAAAAAGTAGTTTTAGAAAAAGATGCAGTAAAAATACATTGAAGGAATCAATAAAACCTGTTTGCTAGATGACCTCAGCCCTAATTAGGCACGATAGCCATAAGGACAACAACATCAACACTTAGGTTCTTATTCAGAATATATCATGTCTTATTATTAATAAATAGAATATATTACAGGCAAACAAAGAATGCAGTTCCGGTGACATCAAAGTTTAACCACAACTTGATCAGATTATACACGGTGAAAATTTATGGGTATACTATGCTTTGAACCAGACATTCCTTAGGTCATCTCAGAAATGAATTAGCATTATATTTTAATACAATATTTAAAGTGCTAAGTTTTCGCAAAAACTATGCATCCCGCAACCCATGTCAGCTGTTTTCTGAACACTCTATGACCCAAAACAGATGAGTAACGTAGGTGTGACATAATATCAGAAATAGTAAAATGCCTACTATTCATTTGGGACTCGAGACGAAATATAAAGTAGGTGTTATAACAAGCGTCTGTTTACAGATAGCCTTTTATGCAATGGATTTATAAAGTCAGTATAAAATGCCATACCTCGTGCTCACAGAGTAATAGAACGGGGACGGCTTATACGGGCAATGGGCTTACATCGTCTGATCTCCAGTATTGCTTCCGTACGCATGCAGCAGTCTGAAAAGCCGGGGACTGCTTGGGCTTGAGTTTAGACTAAGAAGATAAACCGACACGCTCAATGGGCCAATCATGAGGTTGAGTACGTTAATAGCCCATTCAAACTCAACTAACCATATAATATTTTATATATTCACCACATTTTATTCAGAAAAATAATATGGAGAAACTTTTGTTTTATGAAAATAAGGGATGAGACGATCAGGATGTTCAGCTGATGGTAATTGATACGCAATGCAGTGCCGGTCAGGATTCTTGAAAAACCCAAAAATTCTGAGCGGCACTCAATTGCGCACTAGCGCAGTCACCTTGAGACATAAGATGTTAATTAGTCTCATTTGCCCAGTAATTTCACTAACCAACCAAGTAGACATTCGTGTGCCAGAAAAAACACTTTTACGTAAATTGAGAGACAAAGCTTTTAATTTTGTTAATTAATTATAGCAAACTAAAATATTGGAGTTTTTTTTTTACAAAAGTTAAATGAATGTTACGTTTATATATCAACATAAACTTGTTATGCCTCGGTTAAGTTCAGCTAGTAAATCTTTTATGGGGCGATGTATATTATGCATTTACAATATGATCCCAGAAAATGTATAAAACAAATGTGTTATGAAATTTAAAAGTTTTGTTTAAAAACATTTGCGTGGGAAAGGTTATTGATGATAAATTTACGAATAACTCAATATCGCGCAAACCGATTTCGATGATTCTTTTTTTATTTGAAAGGATATAAGGTATATCTACACATATTTAGACAAATTGGTAGTTAGTTAGATTCATGGATTTTTATATATATTTGTTTATGTTTAAGTAAGTATATCGTGTTAAATGTATTGTCTTGTACCTATAGTACAGGCTAACCCTGGTTTGGAGCTAGATAATTTTAATTTATGTAAAAATGTGTCAATATAAAAAAAATACACCTAACATTTTGGTTCTCGAAGTGACAAGAGCGAACGTAGAAGTCTCTCAAGAATCTTGAGCGGTAATGCATCTGCATCGACTCATTACTTCTTCGTGACAGACAGACAGCAAATAAACAGACGAACGGTGCAATCCATTGGAGTTTGGCTTCCAATTTTTTTATGGAAGAGAGGACAAGTGAACGTCCGGGTCACCTCCGCCCACATGCTCTGGCTATATTAAAAAAAATATGTATGAAAGAAAAATTATATAAATGCAGTCATAAGACAACGAAAAGTCATAGAAGATGGAGACAGGAAATCTTTACTCAGCTTAGATGCCATATTACAATTTACAATGTAAGTAGCAGTACATGCTAATAAAATAATAATATTCTTTTAATTACCGTGAAGGTTGTAGCAGTATGTAGTGTTACGGTAAATGAATTAAGTGGCGGAGGCTGTGTGTCGCGACTCGCGAGACGCGCGGGGAAGAGGGAAGTTGGGAACCCTCACATTGGTTATTGCACCCGAGCCGGTCGGCGGCGCACCTACATTCGATTAGACATTTCGATAAAAGGATTCAGTGATAATCGAACTCATTTTATAGCTGTCACGCCGTTGGCTGTATAATATTGTTCTTTGCTTGTTGTGTGGTTTTAAAAGTGTAATCTAGTGCAATATGTCTGTGGAAGGTATGGAATACGACACTCTAGTTCAAAATGGGCCCAAAAAAGTGAGATTTATTCAATATTTTTATTAAATTTAATTATAATATTTCAATTTATATTTTAATATAGTATATTTGATTAAACAGGGAAATCTAATTAAAATAACAGTTATGGAAGATTTAATTAATGAACCATGAAAAAATGCTTAGTATTTATTATCGATGGAATAATATTATTATATTAAAAATAATTTCAAGTGGAAATTAATACTTAAATTTTATAATTGTACACAAAAATAAAGAACATTTTAAATTACAACTCTGAAGTATAAAAAAAGAAATAATAATAATTGTCAATCTTCAGAATCCATTTCCGATTTTTTTTTTCAGGGCGTTTATGGCTTAGTCATTCTGTTTAGTGTTTGTGTGCTATCATACATATGGATGAGTACCTATACCTACTATTTCGATTTGCGCTGAAGGGTGGAATGTCCTATACAAATGTCTGGGTGCGGAATATGTAGTTGTAGATTTATGAAATGGCGCGCCCGATACTTCATGCTAATGCTATTTCCGTCTGTAGTAAAGCGTTTAGTGAAATGAATAGAGCGCTTTATCATTCCTTTTTCACTGCTTTAAACAAAAACAGAGCTGCATCATAGACGGCTATTAACGATTTTTGTATATACTACAATTATGTGAAGATTTCTTGAGTTTTTGGCTTGGAGGGAAATCAAATGACCACCATCTGATAATAAGTGAGTGGGAGGCTCCTTTGCACAGGATGCCGGCTAGATTATAGGTACCACAACGTCGCCTATTTCTGCCGTGAAGCAGTAATGTGTATTATTGTGTTTCGGTCTGAACATCATATGTCTCAAGGTGTCGAGGGCAATTGTAGAGCAGCTCTGAATATTTGGGTTTTTCGAGAATCCTGAGCAGCACTGTAATGGGCAGGGCGTATCAATTACCATCAACTCTACGTCCTACTCGTCTGGTCCCTTGTTTTTATAAAAAAAAGTAATAATCAACGTTTGTTTCTTTATTTTGGATTTTTTTTAAATAAGCCCTGTTGAATTCACCTGAAAACAACTGATTCAGGTCTTTTGTTTATTTAAGGACGTTATGGGTAAATATTGTACAATGTTTAAGTATAGACCAACATTTCAAAAATTTGGAAATAACTAATATCCTATTTTTACGCTTTTTTTTTTAATTTTTTTTGTTACTAGAAACAAGTTTCCCAAAATGTTTATAAGGAAGACACTGTTTTTACTGTCTATTGTATCGCCTTTATCATGTATGTGTTGTGTTTGTCCCAATTATTCCACCAGGATATTATGAAAAGGTCCTCACACAAACGATAATCTATGTATACATAAATTCAGTATCCTGATGTTTGTTTCCAGTGAACTCCTAAACTAATGAACCGATTTTAATGGGGATTTCTTCATGGAGTACAGTTAAGTCCAACTTGAGAGATAGGATAGTTTTTATTCCGATTTGGGACTCATAATTATTTTTATTTCCAATTTTTGTTTTGTATGGACATATTTTCTATGAGAAAATTTATTGACGCACGATTTGACAGTTCTGCTGTGAAACAATTTCATTATTCAACAGGGAGAACATTTAACGAATAATCATTAAAGTTGTAGTGCTATGTTGGGTCCTCACGGACACAACCGAATTGGGCCGGCACGCCCGGAGAAATACCACTCCCCCACTTGCGAAACCGGCGTGAAATTGCGGCTATACCGTTGTGTTTCGTCCGGTGAGTGGGGTATCCCGGAGACCTACACCCCCCCCCCCCAATGGTAGCACGGACTAAAATAAAAATAGACTACTCCAGGACGGTACCAGGCTATGTAGTCCGGGAGAATCCGTCCCTGGGCGTCCACAATTAGGGCCTGTTCCTAATAGTGTTTGCCTAGGCTGCCCTGCGTATTCTGGAGGGGGTGAACAGAGCAGGAGGCTCAAACCACCCTCCTCCACGTTCGCTGTGGACTTTTGCAACATCAGACTGCCAGTTCGGTTTCCATCAGGATCGCTCACCTGGTGATCTTCTTGCATACCTCACCCATATTCAAATTCAAATATTTTTATTCAAAATAGGATGTGACATCACTTATTGAAAGTCAAAAAGAAAAAACTACCACCCATCCCAAAATTAATGCCTCAGGCCTGAGAAGAATGGGCGCAACAAACTCAGCGGGCTTTTTTTCATCAAAAATATGTTTACAATTAAAGTAACATTTACAAAGTAACAAAGTAACATTGTACAATTAAACTTATTATTTAATAACCTGAGGGCGGTCGGTCCATTCCCAATCTGTGGTATCATTAAGAAAGTCATTTATGACAAATACGACTTAGGGACCTTCAAGAAAAAAGCATATCCCACCTTAGAGGCCGGCAACGCATTTCTTGGAACTGTTTTAATGCTAGAAAACAAATTAAATTATACTTGAAAATAAGTAGGTACTAAAAGCTATGCCGACTTAGAAAATATTAGTACTTAGTTTGTTCTATACATACCGTCCGAATTGAAACACGGTTCAGTATTCCATGTTTTTTTGTATTTTATTAATATATTTTTTTTAAATAGCAATCAGATATATGTTCAATTTCAGATAGAGTAATTAATTTGAATGTATTAAATCCTCTTGGTGCTAAGCGGTCCCACAATTTTGGAATATATTATAACACATGAAAAAGTGACCTAGGGCGTAGTGTAATACCACATTGATTATGTCACTGTGTAACTTATAAAGATGGAATACCTCATGAATGAATATGTCCTCCCCTCCTCTATCGATTCCTCTCTTGAGAAGGTCGCGGAAAGTACAAAAGGAAATTTAAATCAAAAATAATATGTTAATTATATAAAAATTTAAAAGAAACAAATGTAAATATATTTAGGAAACATAATTTTAATCATCCTTACGTGGTCGTGTGAGTGTGTGCCCTAGCGCGCGGCTAGTAGATTACTTACAGGATGTTCCGAAATAATACTATGGAAAATTGATTTAATAGGTGAATTGTATATTTTAATTTTTGAATTATTTTTTTATGAGTACGGTTAAGTAGCTGTTTATTTAATATCGCCATTGTAGTGCCATCCTGTATATTGTAGGTACTCATCTGCAGATGCTCATAATTTTTAAACCGTTTCAAATGTTACTTCTTAGTTTGAGATTACGTTTTATGTTTTTTAATAAAAAAATATTACCAGATGACTAATTTATTTATTATTAATTAAAATTAATAACTAATTAATTTAGTGGAGTAATGTGGGATCCAAGACATTCCAAACAAACTCAAGTGGTTAACCACTTGCTGTCTTAAGACAGCTAATAATTGCATTGCTTATTATTTATTTATTTAATAATTACAATCCATTACACTAATTTACTTACAAACTAGTATAATACAGGGTATCGTGTCTGATATAATATTTACAAACTTTTTACACAAACTATCTTGCCCCAAATTAGGCATGTGTTATGGGTTGCAAGACAACGATATATTTAATACAATATACTTACTTAAACATACATAATTACATATAAACATCCATGACTCGGAAACAAACATCCATATTCATCATATAAATGCTTGCACCTACCGGGATTCGAACCGGGGACCTCTAGCTTAATAGGTAGGATCGCTAAGCACTCGACTATACAGGTCGTCAAATATGACATTACGGAGTACATTAATTTGCCAAATAACTATGAAATAGCAATAATAATATTACTAAACTTTGAAATGTTCCCAAATCTTTTTCTTAAAACTATATGAAAAGTCGTGAAACACGTCCAACTCGATGCGACCATTTATTAAATAAAATATACTAATCAAGAATGCATTGCTAATAATTGTACTTCCACTAATTTTGACCGTTTCGTTTATTATCTATGATTTTAAAGACATTAAACCGCTCAAGCGAATGTTTATTCTTATATGACTTTCAGCCATGTTTTATGTAATTATAGAAAGTGAATGCACGAAAAACCTTCAAATTTTAAATAAAGAGAGCGACGCTACAGCGCATCGTGATTCATGATTTTATTTAGAGAAAACGTACACAAAAAATGCTTTCTCATTCTTGCGCATGCTACCGTAAAAGTGCATGTACATAGTCTGTGGAGCGATTATAAGCATTAATTATTTAATCTGTGCAAGCAAGTCGTGTGAAATGAGCGGGAAATATTGAGCGTTGAATTGTTTATTAGCTTCGGGACACCTACGAGTGTCATTTGTCCTTATTGACATTCACAATGTCTAGGATTCATTCAATTTATGTGTATTTATTTAGCTTTTCTTTATTTCTCATCACGAAATCTGTTGGCCTTTAGATAAATGTTAAATTATGATTTTTGGCCTTAATTTTTTATCTGGCATTGAAGTGAGTAGGATTACCAAAAATATTAACCACGTAATTAGCCAGGCCCGTGCAGTTCCTACAAAAAAAGGAAGTTTTTTCGTTCGTAAAAAAGAGCGTATACCTTTCTCTAAAGCCGGCAACACTCCTGTGATTCTTCTGGTGTTGCAAGAAAATGTGGGCGGTGGTAATCACTTAAAACCAGGTGACCCGTACGCTCGTTTGTTTCCTTTCCATAGGAAGAAAAAAAGAAAAGAATTGTCAAATCTATTTTGATTGGATGTTCTTAATGTCAAAAGTGTCTTTTTTGACGTTCTTAATCTTTTCTTAACAGAAACCAAAGAGGATACTACGTTATAAAAGGCGGGACTTTCTAAGTAAAAATTGAAATTTATTTTAATAACAATTACGTTTTCAGAAATTGTATGAAATTTGCGACATTAGTTATTACACCTATTAAACAACAACGTTGTATTGATAATAATATGTGATACACCAAACATTTCTTATACTCAATTATTTAATTAATATAAACTAGCTGACCCAGCAAACGTTGTTTTGCCATATAAATTATTTTAATTGGAATTGGGTGGAATTTCGTAAAATCCGTTCTTAGCTGACCTCTACTCGGTGAAAAGAATATTCCTACCAAATTTCAAGTCTAGCTCCAATGGTTCCAGAGATATAATGATAGTGATGGGTGACTATATACGTGGAAATCTTTTATATATATAGATTTAGGGTGAAAAAATTTTACACATACACATATGTTGATATAATATTTGCCGATTGCCGATTCTTACAATAAGCAGCTTTAAAAATCGGTTTTGTGTTAAACATCCTACTTTAGTAAAAATATTCGACTTTGTCACAATATTTAAAATATTGAAATACTCGAGCTAGAAGCAATGATATTCAGGGGTCTTTCTGTACCGCGAGTTTCTTTCACTTACACAGCGAAAGCTTGAGAACTATTCAAATCACAATGCAATTATCGTAATTAACTGGCTCTGTTTATTAGTAGAATGTCTCAACAATAGATCTCTGAGATTGTATTACTGTTACTGTTCTAATATTGAACAAAAAAAAAACAGACGGACAGAGGTACAGAATATTAAAATTGAGTTATTAATAATATAATATTGACACACTTTTTACACAAATTATCTTGCCTCAAATTAGGCATTATAGCCTGTTATGGGTTGCAAGACAACGATATATTTAATACAATATAGTTACTTAAACATACATAAAAACATATAAACATCCATATTCATTCGAATCCGGGACCTCTAGCTTAGTAGATAGGATCGCTAACCACTCGGCTATACAGGTCGTCAGTTATTTATCTTCAATGAATAATGTATGCTTGACCAAAAATATACTTAACTGCATTAAGATTGCACGTTGCAAATGGTTGATTTAACACGTTCGTGATAAGAGGTTTTATAAGTTCTTGATTAAACATTCACTGATAAGCAGAAATTCTGATAATGATATACGCAGAGCTTAGCTCATATTCGTCGAAAATATAACTGCAATGTAACTATGATATTTATTCATAACTAGCTGACCCGACAGACGTTGTTCTGTATATAATAAATAAAATAATGTTTTTATATGAATTTATCGATAATATATCATAACATCAAAAATTACTTCGTAAAATATGCACCCTGCTGTCGTAATGAAATTGTTTCACAGCAGAACTGTCAAACCGTGCGTCAATAAATTCTCTCATAGAAATTATGCATGGACACATGAAAGGAAAAACAAATTTGTTGTTTTTATTTAATTTAGCAGCATTTTGCCATTTATTCACCTTTTAAACCTTCTCTGGACTTCCATAAATAATTCAAGACCAAAATTAGCCAAATCGGTCCAGCCGTTCTCGAGTTTTAGCGAGACTAACGAACATCAATTCATTTTTATATATATCGTACTCCTCCGAAACGGCTTGACCGATTCTCATGAAATTTTGTGAGTATATTGATTAGGTCTGAGAATCGGCCAACATCTATTTTTCATACCCCTAAATGTTAAGGGTGGTCCACACGATTTTTTTTTTTAATTTTTTTGACATTTGTTTTCAAATTTGTTTGATTATGAGTCAGCATTAAAAAATACATACAACTTCAAATTTTCACCCATCTACGATCAACAGTTACTTTTGTATCGCGATTTTAATATCGGCAATACAACGTTTGCTGGGTCAACTAGTGTATAGATAAAAGAAAACTTAATATAAAAGTATCAGTGCCTCCAGTCCGAACCTCGTCCGCCTGTACCTACGTACATAATATTATGTTTTCTGTTTTTAACCGACTTCAAAAAGGAGGAGGTTCCCATTTGTTTTTATGTATGTACACCGATTTCGCTGAGATTTATGATCCGATTAATGTAATTCTTCTTTAGCTCGAAGCGGAATAGATGCCATTTGGTCCCATAAAAAAATTACATAGATTGGCCCAGTAGTTTTCATTTTATGAAACTTATTTACGTAGATGATACAATTGTAAAGGTACCTACCAACTATTACATTTGGCTTGGCACCGACTTAAAACCTATCAATAGGTAGCACATATAAATAATAGTATTTTATTAATATTAAATACAAACTAAAGGTTTGCATAAGAGGTGTATTAAATTATTCTATTACTCCACTGGTGAATATCTAAAAGATCGGACAGCCTGTGACTAGATTGTGATTATTTTATAGCGATAGAAATGACTGTACAATATTGTATATTATTATTGAAAAGAGCGCAAAAAAACAATGCTGGGAGAGTTTCTTGCGCCGCTTCTTCTCTCTCAGAGCGCCATTTGTTTCCGAAGCGGTAGGTAGTAGTATCTAGTAGTTGTTAGAAATGACATCAAAAAGAATTCTAAAGGAATCAATTTTGAGAAAATAAATGCCTTTTGTCTTTAAAATTTTTAGTAATTTTATACTTTTCAGTTTTTGAATTTGATATTTTTAAACGAAGATTTTTTTTATCGAATTCATATCTTCGATTTTTCAACTCTTCTGATAATAATCTATATTAATATTATAAAGCTGCAGTGTTTGTTTGTTTGTTTGTTTGTTTGAACGCGCTAATCTCTGGTATTACTGGTCCGATTTGAATGATTCTTTCAGTGGTAGTCCATTTATCGAGGAAGGCTATAGGCTATGTTTTTTTTTTTCAAAATTAGGGATCCGTAATAAAATTGCTATTTTGTAACACAAGGTGTAAAATCGAAAAACCTATTTTTGCGTGCGCTGCAAAAGCTATTGACAATAGAACAAAATGATGTACAGGCTATAATATAGGCAATATTTTATTACTTATAAAACTATCACGTGAATTATACTTTATATGGCAAAACAACGTTTGCCGGGTCAGCTAGTCAATCATAAATATAATAAACACACACATCTTTGCCCCAGATATAAGAAATGATTTGATACAGAATCACTTAAGCCAATCAAATTGTCTCGGTTTAATAATTTGTGTCTTAACTGATTCCTTGGAGTTCAACGACACCATATGTTACACTTTTTGTGAGCCTACGCATCATATTAAGCTAGAAACACGTCGATTACTTCTTGTTATAAAATTAAAGTTTGATGACCGTTTTAAATGTTGTTTACGTATTTTTTTTTGGGAAGAAGACTCACAAGAAACATACAAGTTACTTGATGGGATGTGAATCGCGATACAAAAGTAACTATTGATCGTAGATGGGTGAAAATTTGAAGTTGTATGTATTTTTAATGCTGACTCATAATCAAACAAATTTAAATAAAAATGTCAAAAAAATTAAAAAAAAAAAAAATTCGTGTGGACCACCCTTAACATTTAGGGGTATGAAAAATAGATGTTGGCCGATTCTCAGACCTACTCAATATGCTCACAAAATTTCATGAGAATCGGTCAAGCCGTTTCGGAGGAGTTCAAAGTTTAACACCATGACACGAGAATTTTATATACTTATTAGAGATAATGAAAATAGTCTTTCACGCCTAAACCACTGATCGTATCGGCATGAAACTATCACCATTCGATGCGAAATTTATCCTAGATGGTTTATGGCTACTTATTTTTTTAATGTATTTGTAATGTAGGTTAATAAAGTTTAATTTATTTCCTTTAAAAATTCGCCCAGCGAAGCAGGCGGGAACGGCTAGTCTTATATATAAAATTCTCGTGTTTGTGTTCCGGTGTTTGTTACCAAACACCTTCGACACGGCTAAACTAATTTGTTCGAAGATTTGTGTGTATATCGGGTAGGTCTGAGAATCGGCCAACATTTTTCACACCCCTAAATGATAAGGGTAAAACATCTAAAAATTTTTTTTATAATTTTTTTATTTTAATATTATTATGATTCAGCATTAACAAATACATACAACTTCCAATTTTCACCCTTCTACTATTAACCTCGGTTTTTTAATCGCGATTTTTATATTATTCCGTTCCATCCATAAATTCGCGACAGGTATGCAAGATGGCAATCGAATATGATAGACTAAAAGCAGTTTACGATTCCCACAAGATTTTAAAATACCAATTTCCACGCGGACGAAGTCGCGGGCTACAGCTAGTTAAGTATACTTATATGAATTCGACTACTGATAACACATTACTAGGTGGCGGGAGAAGATCGAACCGGGCGCACCTCGATAGTCCATTTTTCTACTCATTTAAATTATTGTGACCTTATATATAATAATTGTGTAACCTTAGTTGGTACTCGTACCTACACGATGATGTAAGTCAGACATATTATGATAGCCAAATTTAAATTCAAATATTTTTATTCAAAATAGAATGAAGATCCCATTCGAAAAAGTATGCCCCGAACCGGAGAAGAACGGGGGCAAGAAAATCAGCTGGCTTCTTGGCTTTAACAGCCTGAGGGCGGTCGCTCCATTCCCGATGTGGTATCATTAATAAAGTCATTTATGTTATAGTAATCTTGTTTTTGTTTGTAAGCCGAGTAGTCTGTGTATAAGTTTATGTTTGTTCCTGGTGTTAACATTATAGGTATGACAGTTTCAAACAAATTTGTTTAGGTACCTATGTGCCTATGTATAATATACATAACATTTTCAAAAATGTATAGAGTTGTGTGATTTCATATCTATATTGTCCTATCCAATTATAACCGTCTCCTGTCTCAATTTGGTCGACGGATCAAAGAATGGCTTTCAATAAACTCGTTTTTGTTGGCGACAAGATAAAAACTTGCGCATAGTTTTTACACTCTGTCTACGTTACTCGAACCATACCTGTTTATGTCTGTAACCTCAAATGAGACGCCACATATATTCTGGATAATACCGAGGCATTGTCATCACAAAATGTTGGCTTTATCTGTCGGACAAAGGAACACTGGGATTTCTGTGTGCCTTTGCCTGTGTTTGTTTAAAAAATAATATATTGGCGCTTTTTGTCTTTTTTAATAGCAATAAATGTTATAGTTCTGAATTTAAAAATCCCTTGGACGAGTAAAAAAAGAAGGACTCCGCGCCGTGATATTAGCAAGTGAAGCACCGTTACGAAGCTAGTGTGTGTGCGGTTACGGGGGATACTAGTTACACAATTTTTTCTCCCTTAAATAATCATATAAGTATGGTCACAATTACTTATATTGTTTTTATACTTTTACACAACGCACGACGGCATTTTTAAAATATTTTATTGACACACAAACTGATCTGTCACAGACGATGACAATTCTCTTAATGGCCGCCTATTAGCCTGTAGTAGTGTAAGTGTGTGCGTGGGGCTATGTATTTAAACGTTAATTGGCTTGTTTTGGTGCTACACTGTTATGTAAGGTGACACGGAGTCCTTATATTTTTACGAGTCCGTGCCCTTGTTTAAAATCATGAATAACAAAACAAAACGATGATGAAGAGTGGCACACGTGCCAAGTATTGTGACAACACTTTTGTAATATCATTGGTTTAACGGTTCCGTACCCTAAGGGTAACTCTATTAGGAAGTCTCCCCTAAGCATCCGTCTCTTCACTTGTGTCATCAACCATCTTATACCTCGTCCAACCAATTATTTTACTTTTGACATTAGAACGCCTATGAAGTTCCATATTAATAATTATAAACAAATATAAATGATAAAAGATACTTCATGGACGCTATTTTAGTAGTGAAGCGCTCGCTCTTCGAACCCGATAATAATTATAAAGCAATATTTAATATATTATAATATTGTAGCGAAGATTATTCGAAAACTATTTCCTTGACAAAACTATGTAACAAAAATTTATGATTTATTTATTATTAACTTTTTACTTTAATAACCATTAACAAAAGCTATGAAGGTTATAATATATTGTCAAACCTTTAAAGGGAACTAAATGATGTAAGTATGCAATTTTCACGACAGATTGTTTAAATATAACTATTGAAAAAGTTGTGCGAAAAGATCACATAATATCACTGTCTAATCAAAACACGTCATAAATTATGCGCATTTTTTGAGTGTCGATAATTAAGAAATCGAATTCGTACGTATATAACTAATTGATTAGTGCTCGAGCTGTCAAAAGTAAAATGGTTCTACGACGTATAAATCAAATCAAAATCATTTATTCACGTAGGTCACGGAAATGTCACTTATGAATGTCAAAAAAAAATTTTTTCTTATTGAATCTACCGCTACTTCGTAAAGGGTTGAGCTAATGAGAAGAAGTAGCAAGAAACTCATTGGCAGTATTTTATATCAAGATTTACATTTAAGTACATCGATTTACAAATCATTTCAAATTACAATATAATATGTAAAATGTAAAATGATGCAACAGACACACTCAAACGTCAAATAGCCAATGTCTTACACGAGTAAGTCAAAAAAGTAAATGTAAATTAATACAAATGTTATTGAGTACAGTAGCTGCATCATCCACATACACCATAAATAAATAAAGGTATTCTGTGAGCATTTTATAAGCGATTATAAATAAATAAATATGTATGTATCCATACATATATATACACACAATAACTTTTAAGAATCTGAGACCGAGTCCCCGGCAACAGGATCATCCCGCCACCACAAGCAATTCCCGTTCACGAGCATGACGCATGAGCCAGCCATCGCCTCCCTCAACCATATTTTAGGGAAGGGGACGACCCGTCCCATGACGTCGCCGAAAGTTAGTTATACATCAAAAAATTTGACAGAAGGTATTTTTTATGAGACTAAATGACGGGTACAGCAATACGAACCAACCGACTTCAACTTAATAAAGATTATTATTATTTAATACACTTCTGCAAATCTAATACAAATAAATGAAATTCCTAAAAAAGCCGTACACAAACAAAAATTACATCGTCCACGTAAACAAAAATGTTCAACATTCATACATAATAAAATATATCAATCAAATTCAGAACCTCCTCCTTTTTGAAGTCGGTTAAAAATATTATTTTTTTATTACAATACAATATGGCGGATTCCAAAATGCTCAAAAGGTAAGCTACAACAATAGTAGGTTACCGTATAATTAATATTGTCTTAAAACAAATCAATAGAGTATTATTATAGTATTGGCTATCGTCTAAAATAATGTTGGCCGGAAATTTAAAAACTCACATGAACATTAAAAGTATCAAAGGAAAATAGAAGCCTTACTTTGAAGGAGAGCTTTATATAATAATATAAAGTAATATTGAGTAATTAAAATAAATGATTGTTAGATTGAAAAAGCCTTTCATAAACTATTGGAACTCACTTATACGCACTCATATAAATTGATAATTCTATTTGAAGAAAAAAGAAGCTGCTGGAGACATCTACGCCTTTCCGGGCTATATTATTTTTTGTCAGTAAAAAAATGTTTAATAATAGATTAAACATTTTCCGTTAGAACTTACCCACCTCCTCATAAATATATAAGCTCGGTTACTCGAACTCTTTCTATTTAGTGTTGTTCAGGGGTGGGACACACGCCTTACAGTGACGTTTTCAGAAGACTGTAGTGCCATCTGTTAGTTGGCCCGAAAATTAAAGCTTTGTCAGCTGTCATTCGCTTTGAAACCTTTCAACTTTTCTTTAATTGTGTCACTGCCCACTGGTCATAAAATGGCGGCTACTTCTAGCGTTTGCGCATGTGTGTAGCTCTCGTGTTCCATTTTGCATATTTACACTACTAAATCTATCCTTTATGTTCTATGTTGTGACAAAATTAAATAACTAACTCTACGCGCCATTTCAACATGGTAAAAATTGCAATACCAACATTAAAAAATAGAGTTAGTTATTTAATTGCGTCACAACAAAATGATTTTAGAATTTCGAGCTTATATATAGTTCTTTTCGGGGCCAATCTCCAGATGGCGCTAGTTTTCAAATAGACAGCTCATAATGCGTAGAGAGGGCTCTCTTTTCCCTATATATTATTATACTCTTTGGTCTTGTTTCAAAATCATCGAAGAATAAAAAAAACGCAATTCGAATATAGTTCTAGAAAATGCAAAAGCGTTGTCATCAAAAAACACAAAGATTTTTATATCTGACAAAAGAGCTCTGGCTTTTTATTGTTTACTTGTTGTTTGAGAATTCAACTTCAATTCATACTGAATTTTTCATTTTTTCTAATAGTTTGATTTTAAATTTATAGGACAAAGGTCATGAATTCCATGGCTTTAAATCCACAAAATTGAATCGTGACTACTATTTACCACTGGCTGTCAATGTGCTTTTGTACCTGTTTGATAATCGCCATTTTGGCGCTGTTGGCCATATAGCGAGAGTCTGCGGTACTAAAACTAGTGATGACAACCTCAGCTAAACAAACATCGATAGGAAAAGTATTTACAAAATATTGTGTAATTTACTACGTTGATCCCTGAAGCATAAATAACACGGAAAACGACCGAAATTAATAAAACATGCAATACTACTTCAGAGTACTATACGCTTCTCTCCCAGCCATTTGTATTATACGTCAAAATTAGTTCCCTGTACGCTCGCGAGTGGCGCTTCAAATAGGCACAAATTTGCTGTCAAAATTATGGAACAGCCTGTCTAGTGGTCTTTATACAGGTCAGTGATCGTGACCTACCTTAATGTAATTTTATTAGACAGTCCACTCAAACAAAATTTTTGGTGCAAATATAAATTTGTTTCTATGATTTTAACAGAATTACCAGCAAAGTGAGTCGTGAATAAATTTGTCGATGGCACCAAAGATATGCCATCGACATATTGTAAAATGTCAATCGAATTGTGTTTACATGTGATGGAAACACGTTGTGGCAGCAGAACTTCAGCCCTTCAGAATGTCAGCTCGGACCTTATCACATATACATACAAAAACACTACTATTGATTTTTTTAATTTTTCAGATGGTCTTTTAGGTGTCTTCTAATTTTCCGTTTTGATAACCCATCTCAGTATTGAGGCATACACAGTAATAAAGTTAATATTCAAATCGGTCAAGCCGCACCTGAACTTTAGCGTGTCTAACAGATATCATCTTTGTTATAGAATAGATTCTAGAAATCTATCATTTGCCCGCGTTTAATTAACAGCTCAAGAAAGTTTTTTTCCCAGATTTTTTTTTTTATTTTTTTTTTTTTTTTTATTACATCGTTAGTTCGCCATTTGTTCTTGATTGTTCTCTATAAACATTTGTTTGTTCTCGATTTAATTATTTAAAAAAATTTGCAATTCATTAAAATTGGTTAGGTTAGGTTATGTTAGAACAGTTAAAACAACGCACGAGCCGAGCGTAGCGTGCCGCGGCAGCGGCCGGCGAGTGCCAGAACCAAATAGTAGGCGTTTCCCCCCATTAACAGGGGGCGGGGGCTAACTAAAGGATATGTTTTTAAATAAACAACAAAAGAACAAACAATTATTTATAGCGAACAATTAAGAACAAACTACGAACTAACGATATGCGATATTGAAAATTCAAAAATAGAAAAAAAATTTTTTTTGGGCAGCTAAGTTTGATGAGCCATAATTTACTCAATGAACACTTAAAAAATTTGGGATGCCAAAGCTTCATTATTAGGATAGATATCTATAAAAAAAAATTTTTTTTGACTTTACTAATACAGTATAGCAGGATACGAATTTTCACTACCAGAAGCAAAGTGGTAAACGAAAACGAATTCTCCACGAAAATAACATAAACATGCCAACTTTCATGTTCTCGATTGGTACCCTAGCAAATTTCAAACCTAATGATGGGTTCTATTAATAATTGAAAAACCTGATGATACTATTGGTACGGTAATAAAGCTGGAAGGTAAACAACGGAATTCTTAATAGAACCATATCCTAGCCACTCACTACCTAGCCTACCTTACCTATTCTTAACAAAAAAGTGCAAAAATAGAAAACAGTCCTCAAATTCACATTTAAATCAAATCTAATCAACATCTTCATGTAGTTCAAGGAAACGACACTTATGAATATCAAAAGTTTTCTTTTCTTTTTATAATCACCGCCACTTCAGAAAGGGTTGAATGAGAAGAAGTGGCGAGAAACTCATTGCCACACTTTTAAATCAACATTTACAGCTTCACCTTTTTACTAAACATTTCGGTTACAATATCTATATGTAAAGTGATCATTTATCTTATCTTAGTAAACATTTATTGCATTTTCTCTTATTTAAGCACACATTTTCTTAATAAGTATTACTTATATCAACATCTTATTCATGCTCACTAAATGGCATTGCTTGCGGCGCGACGTGAGCCGGGTCGTCTCCTTCCCTCAAATATGTGCGAAGGGAACGACGGCTGGTCCCTGCGTCAACTTGTGAATGGGTGCTGTTAATGGTGCCAGGTCGACCTGTTATAGTATAATCAATCATTGTATTTTTTGGATGTTGACTAATTGTGACAGCAAACACGACCATCATGTTCATGAAGCATCCTTACACAAACAATGAGTTCAAGCTCTAAAGGTTGATGCATCCAATATACGATAATTTATATATATGCATTTATTTCTTTATTACTTTTCATGAAATACTTTACTTACAAACTAATTTGTTATATATATTACAGCCATTGTAAAATACTCTATTTGATTGAAAAGAGTGGCCGTTGAGTTTCTTATTATGTTCTTCTCACGAGTTCAACTTTTTACGAACATATGTAAATTCAGTAATTTATAAGAAACTAGTGGACCCAACAGACGTTGTCCTGTACACATGTTTTAAATTTGAAAAATCTGTCCAGCCGTTAGGAGCAGTTCACTAACATACACATGAGCAGGAGAATTATATTATATGGGCGGAATTGAGAATCTAAACCAATCTCAAATTCACTGAAACAAACAAAAAAGTCATCAAAATCAGTCCAGCCGTTTAGGAGGTAGTTTAATTGTGAATCTAAACCATTTTCGAATCCACCTGAAGACACACACCAATCTCAAATTCACTGGAACACACAAAAATATCATCAAAATCGGTCCAGCCGTTTAGGAGGTAGTTCAATTGTGAATCTTAACCATTCTCGAATCCACCTGAATACACACAGAAAGTTTCATTAGAATCGGTCCAGCCGTCTAGGAGGAGTTCAGTGACATACACACGCACACAAGAATTATATATATAAAGATATTTATAGTGACGATTCAGAATAGCTTCATTTAAGCTTATTTGAAAAAGGTTCATTTGATTTTGACTTCTAAAGAAGCCAAACCTGGTCGAAACAAACGCGTGTCAATTTTAAAACCTACAATTTAACAGCTTAAAAAGTAAATTGCTTGAAACAATCACGCCAAATCAGAACACCCGCATCAATTCAATCAACCAAATGAAAGCTCTTCGTGCGAACATGAGAAACGAGAACTTTTGATAAATAATTGAGTCGCGAAAATAAATGAAGTATTTCCGTTCGACATAATGTTTTAAGTAAAACCTACACTGTTGAGTGATGAACGCATCCTGTTGCCAATAGAACGGCCAAATCTCTATATAATCTGTGTAGACTCCTACTGTTAATAAATGCAGTGTAAAGTTACTCCAAGTTTAAAATTTCTTCTCCCTGATCTCTTCTGTCATGCAATTCTGCAGTGACAAAGTTTTAAACCTTGGAATAACTTTATTTCGCATTTATTAATAACACAGCTAATAAGCAACTGAGGTGAGGGGGGGGGGGGGGTACCTACTGATCGAGAGTACGCTTATTAAAAAGAGATACGTAATGCACTTAAATAAATAGTATTTTAATATAATTTCGGAACGCCCTGTAAGTAATGTAGTAGCCGCGCGCTAGCGTAGGCACTGACACCTACTTCGAGCCTACTTGGGCGATCACCTAAGGGTGATTAAAAATTTGTTTCCTTAAAATATACCTAATTAGTTTGGATGAAATTTCAATTATTTATTATAATATTTAAATTTTGTTATTATGACAATCATCATACAATAATATATTTGAAATTAATATTGTCTGCAAAGTAAAATCAGTTCGTAGATACTTAATCTTGACCATTTAAGGTATTTTAGGTTACAGCAATGTCGCGCGGTTATCATGACCCAGTAACAGCTTCTTAATTTGGTATCGGAAGGTTGTTGTTACGTAACCGAAAGGTCTTAAGTCTAGGTCCAAACAGCGTCTTTCCCCGTACGCGACTATATAACGCAGAGGGTGAATAATGAATGTGTTTATATTTAGACTATCAGTTTACCCCGGCTTCGCACGGGTATTTAACAATTTAACAAAAAATTTAAAACATAACATAGCCTATGTCACCCGGGGATAGTGTAGCTTTCCAACATTGAAAGAATTTTTCAAATCGGATCAGTAGTTTCGGAGCCTATTCAATGCAGACAAACAAAGAAACAATAAAATCTTTCCTCTTTATAATATTAGTATAGATAATTTATACGTAGATTTATCTTGCTGCAAGACAACTGATGAGGCCAGGTTTAATACTTTAGTGGAGGCAAGAAGTTTCTTGCAAACCTCGCGTTTGTGGAATGCCAGACGTCAACGTGATGCAGGTGGTATTAAGCATTTTGAAGTAATGACCGGTGGTGGAATTCGGCCGCTGGAATGTACCCTAACAGCTCCTCTGAGCACTCCCCGTGATAGATGGGGTAGAAGATGCAAAGAGAACCCACATCTCTACGCAACGCCAAAGAGTCAAGCCGGTCGGAGAAGACTTGATCGTCGATGATTCCAGCCGCTCATCGTTGTATGCGGTCAAATGGAAGAAGCTGGTATTGGGGAGCGGTTTGCAGTTTTTAGAGGCCAGTTTGGCATGCTCTTCCAAGTGACCACGGAATTGAACGTCGCTCGATATATCGACGCCAAGTATGCCAATACAGGCTGTGGTAGTTAGAGGAGTGATTTCGAATCGAGGGGATACGACAAAGGGAGACTTTTTTGTGGTAAAACTTTTGTCTTGGACTAAATTTAGTCGGCCCCATTCCGAGACTTTGCAAAGCATTGTCTCGATTTCAGACACAAGTTTGTTCCGGTTCTCGTCGACGCTATCCCGGGACATGTTGGCACGGCAGATGTAGGATGCATGTTCTGTGCTGTCGTCTACATAGCAATGAAAACTGCTGATTTGCAGCATATCATTGAAATGCAGAAGAAACTGTGAAGGGGATACCACGCTCTAGAATGAAGTTAGAGTACTGTTCTATACTTTGTTCTATATGTCGTGGCTGTTAGTTATGGTTGAATTTTGTATTTTTTATTAAAAACAAATTATAAGGAACAGTTACCACTGACCTGTTTATATACCACTGGACAGGCTGTTTGACAGCAAAATTTGTGCCTATTTGAAGCGCCACTCGTGAGCGTCCAGAGAAATAATTTTGACGTATAATACAAATGGCTGCGAAAGAAGCGTACAGTAGTAGTAGTATTTTTTACTTCAGGAATAACGTAATAAAGTACGCAAATATTTTTTTTTGTAAATAGTTTCCCACCATCTATCGATGTTTGTTTAGCTGGGGCCGTCACATCGGCCAATAGTGCCAAAATGGCCAATTTTAATCAGGCACAAAAGCACTTAAACAGCCGCCAGTCCATTGGTAAATAGTAGAGTAATGTAAAATCTTCAGAATCCCGGCCTAGACAAGTCTTTATCTAATGAGGGTTGTGGTTTTTGCCGACTGACCCCTAGAACTCATCGTCTCCATCCCAAAGGGAACAAAAATGTAGATAATTCATTAAACAATTGTCAATAAAGGCATAAAAGGCATTTATTTTCTCAAAATTGATTCCTTTAGAATTCTTTTTGATGTCATTTCTAATAACTACGAGACTATTACCGCTTCGGAAACAAATGGCTCTCTGAGAGAGAAGAAGCGGTGCAAATCTCCCAGCATTTTGTTGCGCTCTTTTCAATAAAAATATGCAATATTGTATCGCTATAAAATAATCACAATTTATTTATAGATAATGCCTGAACAGTGGCTGGGACTTTATTATAGAAGTGTATACATTTACCCTTAAAGCTATTATGTATCTTATGAAGCCTACTAGAATTAGTTACAAGCAATCCCTTATTTCTAGTGTTATAATAATGAAAATCACTATTAAGAGCAATTAACTGGAAACACCTAGACACAATATTTACGATCAATCGTTGTAATTGTATAAATCGTAATCTTTACGATGCACAATAATGATGACAATTTCTTGAATCATAACTCGAACCGATAGTGTATCGACAAAGACTTACGATATCATGAATTTCTAGATATTAGTTTCCAACATTTTTAAAGGCTTAAGGTCGAATTTCCCTTACCATTGCAAACTCGATTACATTTTATTTTTATTGACTTTTGTATGAACGCGAATGTATGTAGTAAGTAGGTACCTACGTGCAAACCAAATCAAATCACAGTCGGCGATTCATTGTCAACCAAATGTCTTAAGTTTTCTTAAGTGTTCATTCCGACACGTGTTTCGCCTCTGCACGAGGCATCCTTAGGACATGTTGATTCGCCACAATCTGGTACGAGACTAATATTGGCGGTCTAATAATTAACACTTAAGAAAACTCAAAACATTTGGATAATAAGTATGGATTTCAGCAAAGTAACGCCTACTTCAATAAATATTCATTGTCAAAGCAAATCGCTTAATTCCACTTCTAATAGAGTGTTCACATTGATCGACTGCTATTTGAACCTTAAATTATTACAACTTTGGTTTGGACCAACTCCGACAAACCGTTTTAGACAAATAAATGCTAATTGAACCGTCTGGGCAGGCTTTCAAAATAATCGAAGCGACTGACATCGGTTTAAAACTTTACAACATTAATCGTTGCAATTCACTTATTGAATGTCTATTTGAATGTATTTATTTACGCCTTTACCACTTTACACATAAACATCAAACATATAAGAAAGTCACAGAAATTTTAGGATGCGCGCCCATCGCTGTAACACAATAGGGTGAAGTTGGTTCCTAAAATTTTCTGACGTTTGCGACATTCGTTATTTTTTTTTTGGTTTCTTCGTCCATTATTAGGATAGGCAAAGGGTTCAAGTCCGTACAGCCGAATACGGCTGTACGAATGGCTTTGACAATTAATTATTAAACAATGAATACATTATTTAATAATTAATTGTCAAAGCCATTGTTACAAGATTTTTACAATATTGTTCCTTTTACAAACGTGGAATAGCACGAGGAATAAATAATTTTAAGGATTTTTGCTTTGTTAGGCCAAAGAAGTATAACTTCTTGTGTGCACGTATAAGTACACATGTCACACACACTTTTTTTTGTATCTTTTTGTATTATTGTTAAGTGTCGGAAATTTTCAGTGTCTCTTCCAGTTAGCTTTCAGTATATAGTTGAGCAACATTTTGTTGCTAATTCAAAACTAAAAAAAAGTAATAGACAAATGGAAGATTTAATTCTTGGTGAAATTCTCGGTCTAGTGGTTTTATTTGATTGTGTTTAAGTAACGCATTTAACGGAATTTGCATTTATAAATGCTTAAACAGTTTATTCACCCTGAAAATACTGGAAAACAAATGCAACGTCAAGTTAAATCAATAATGCTATTTACTGATTCAAGCTGATAACATAAATAAACAGTGATTACAATACGCACAGCGCTTGTATGGATGTATTTTTTTTTCATTTATTGCAGAAACAAAATTATATTGCGATGTACATAGATATACTATTCCAATTTAAGAAGAATAATCGAAGAAAGTTGACAAAAACGAACAAAAAAAGTGGCAACGAGCAAACATAACATTTTATAATTTAAAGTTTTTTAAAAGTACATGGTGTTGTATGTATCAGTACATACCAACGATGGGACTGACCCGTTGCTGTGCGTTGCGACCATTTTGAAATTCACAATCATATTGCGGCAATACTAATAGGAACCATTATTTCAAATAAAGATGTTTAAAAAGATAAGACCAACAATAGAAAATATATTAAATACTATGACCAATGACGTTCTATTCATATAAACAATGCACCTCCAATGATATTTAAAAGTATAGATAGGTTACGTAGGCAACATTCGGTGTTTGAAAATGATACACTAACGCACACATGAATAATTTAACATTGCAATAGCACACTACATTACAATTACACGTCAAAGAAGGATAGTAAATGCAATTATCGCAAGCGAAAAAGAGATAACTCTGATTTGCTAATTGCTTCGTATTTGTATAGAGAAAATACAGTTAATTCATCAGATATGATTTTTTACCGTACACCGTGATTTATGCCTAAATTACGCTTCATTCATGAGCTATAAAGTAGTAAAACTGCATTGAAATTAGGTAGATAATGTGTCATTGATTTTATAAAAAAAATATTTAATATTTATTATAATATATAGCCACATTGATGATATTAATTATTTTTACATAAAATAATAAAAAAACATACAGACACCAAAACAAAACCGAAAGGTATCTATAGTTAGGGTCCCATTTTTACAATTTTACTAACAACGGCTCCCAAAAAGTTTTAAGATTACAATTATTATTTTTTGTATCTTATATTATTTATCAATGTCTTTTTGTTGAGGGCTTATTACAATAAGGTTATGGGAGAAGAAGAAAATGATCCATTGATTCTTCTGCAGTTAACAAGGAATATACTGAAAGGGACAGTGTTACTGAAAAAACTCCTACGTACACAAATAGCACTCACTATCTACATCCGCTACCTACCCTAAAACTTCTTTTAGTAGTTTGATAGTTCAGCTACCTATATACGCACTTGTTTATTAAAAATAATAACATTCACTGCAAAAATGACTTTTTTGCATCATTTCCTAAAATGTCTCGATCATCGCGCAGCAGACAGCATCAATATTTTGTTATTTCTGTACGTTAATCTATGGTGGGCTTGGCGGCGATCGGCGTTGTCATGGCAACATATTTATTTTGTTCAAATAAAATGTTATAATTCATGATTTCTTAACTGTGGTATGTAATTCTATGATTTTTTTTACTTTCGTAATTAGTGCATTTTCCCACACAAGATGGCATTTTAATGTTGTACCTATATCAAATTGTAAGCAATTCTGTCAACAACAAACGCGTGTGTACCGTTTTCGTATCGAGAGAGCGACTACGACAAAAGGAACCAATTGGCTCAATTTAGGCGATTGATTTTCGGCGCGCTAGTGACATATCTACCTCTTTTAATACTATAATATCATTGTGCACCTCATACAAAATCAAAGCCGAAATATGGCACATGCCACAAATGACACCATAATTACCTTCGACTGCTATGTCTATACATTTCTGCGTTTACTCCACTGTTCGATTTTTACACCACAAAAAAGGAACAATTCGGCATTTTTGTCGCGTTGCACGTTCTGTGTCTGGATGTTAGCTGAAGGCGCATCAAACGTCATCTTTTCAGTAGAGGTCACTTGACCGATGCGCGGTTTTAGAGGAATACTTAGCGGCCGAGTTATTGTTAGGTAGTCTATCTCTTTAAATGTCTTTGCTTTCAAAATTTAGCTCATAGATAGAGCCCATTGACAGACAGATGAATGGGCGGACAGCAAAGTCTTAGTGAAAGGGCTTTCTTTGGGTATGGAACACTCGAAATGTAAGTAAAAGTATTTGGGAGTAATGATTTTAATGTGAACGGCATCACAAAGGGTGTGTTAAAGACAAGGAGTCCACAGAATGCCACTATTCTTTCCATCTCAATAACAGAACACTGCGTTACGTCATACATGTGGGCTCTGAACAAAACAACTCTTTGTGTGAATCTTAACAGTATGGAACACTTAACAGCACAGCTTGCAACGACTTATGAATAACTAGCTGTATGCCCGACTACGCTCAGATGGAATTTGAACATTTACTTACACTTACGTTGACAATATAGGAATTCTCTTGGACGGTCAAAAAATTTTTTTATTTAACAAAATTATTTCCAGAATTCTTAATGAAGTCATTTAAACCATTCCATAACGCTTCCTTTAACGAATTGCGCTTTGTGGGGAAAAACAAGAAATAAACGTTTTATACTAAGTAAGTATAAACAGAGAGACAAAGCGCGTGTTTGTTTCTCTAGCCGATTTTGATTGACAAGTCTTAAACAGTCAGCCACGTTTAGGTCATTAAAATTCTGAATATTAAACTAACTAACCTCTAGGTAACGCACACGACACGATAAATGAAAATTCGTCGCGCATTATCGGACTGTCAGGTCGTCATGTACCACAGAATAGTTTAAAGAGATGTCTTTTACATGATCTGTGGTCTATACGCTAGTACTATGATTTATACTTGATTTATGTTGTTTATATTAATTAACATGATAAAGCTTGTTTGATGGTTTAGAATTTAGGTAATCTGCAGTCGAATAATATTAGTTAAAATCTACACGAAACCACTTTTTGAAGTGAAACTTCTTTAGAATCGTTGTGATTTCAAACCGGATGCAACGGAAAAAACGACAGGTAAGAGACACAAATACAAAAATGTGTAGGATGAAGCCGGTAAAGAATGAGACAGAAATATGCATACTATTGAAGTGAAAACTTCTTTATCATCGTTGTGATTTGAAAGTCGATGAAACGAAAAAGCGACAGTAAAAAGAGCAGTCACATCAATTCATAATATTTAACATGGGAGATAATGAGATAGGATGCATAATACAATGTTTTGGTACCAGGCGATCATAGTTAAAGAAGAGATTGTCTTAAGTATGGCGCGAGTATACCTTAATATATTCTGTCTCCAAGCGCACGACGTATTACTACATAGACACCAGGAGAACATATTATTATTTATATTAGTGGTGGTAGGAATGTCTTTCATAGCGGTTGAAATCATGTGTCATCCTAGCAACACGTACCAGGAATTCATATGCTTCATCATGAGGTTCATGCACCATGCAGGTTTCACTTCTGACATATGTACTTTGTACGCACGCAATGTTTTTTTTTAATGTTTTTTGGTAGAGCACAATAGAGCCTACGGGATCAGCTAATTTTAAGTGATCACCGCCCCCTTACAGTCTCTTGCATTGCCACATCGCCATAGGAGCGTTGCCGGCCTTATAAATCATCGAATAAACGTACATAATTTGTTATTCGAAAACCGAAAACACATTCGAGTCGAGATCCAACCGGGGTCTGGTGGTGTCACCGGTTCTAGGTATTGCACCGACAAAGCTTAAAATTTGAAAATTAAATTTAATAGTGCAGTAGGATTAGCATACGATCACCTAGATACGATGCCAAGCGTGGCTGACTGCTTACGACTTCTCAATCAAAATCGGTGACAATATAATATTTGCTTAACTTTTCTATCTCTCTGTTTCTCCGTTAGAGATGTACTTCTCTCTCGCACCCTTTGATTGTCTATATGTCTAAGTATGTGATAAACACATTTTATATAATTGACGGCACGCACTAGTAAAAAAAGAAGGACTCCGCGCCGTGATAATAGCAAGTGAAGCACCTTTATGCTAGTGTGTGTGCGGTTATGGGGTATACCAGATACACAATTTTTTCTCCCTTAAATAATAATATATTCACAAATACTTTTATAGTATTGTTCTTACACTTTTTCACAACGCATGATGGTACGATTTTATTGCGACGTAAACTGATCTGTCACAGACGATAGCAAATCTCATAATGGCGGCCCATCGGCTTGTATTAGTGTAAGTGTATACGTGGGACTATGTATTTACACGTTTACCGGCTTGTTTTGGTGCCTCACTGTTATGTAAGGTGACACGGAGTCCTTCTTATTTTACTCGTCCGTGAATTGACGGTTAATGATCCCCTGATTGGTTGACAATTGACACTGACAAATCAGATATATTTGACAGCGGCTCCCTCTTTTTAAACGCGAATATGAGGCGTTCGTGAAACACACAATATAAAATATCAAGACTCAGTGCACTTATAATTCAAGTGTTCTTCGTAAAACAAAGGCGTAAGAATGATTATTTTAGGGGAAGTGCTCAAATTTGATAGGTGCAAGTGTACTCAAAGAGAACTCTAAGTACGGCGGGGATTTTGAGGGATGAAATGACATTTTATTTAACTTTTTTTTTTAATTTAGCGGAGGGTTAGGAAGAGGTCACTAAGTATTGATTTAAAAATAATATGCTAAACGCAGAACAACCAAAGATCAAGTAGGTACACATCTCGTAACTTGGTGTTTTCAGAAGGAGCCAATTACAAGTAGGTAGTACGTTTACGCGAAGAGTTTCGATTCGTTCTTCAAGGTGATTATAACACTATGTACTTTTGAAAAAAAAAACAATCGTTAAAAAAACAAGACTGGCTGCCATGACTACCTAAGGGCTTGAGTAAATCCCAAAATGCACTTTCTGGATCCTGTAATACAAGATTCAAGATTTGTCTCGGTATTTTAATATATTAAATCTATCAACTAACATGAAAATGCGTTGGACACATTAGACGTAAGACAGAGAAATAATCTAAACTGGATCTAAATCGGAGATGGGAGCGCCTTGGATAAGAAAAGCAAGGGATAAATCTTTGTGGAGAACACTTGAACAATAATTATTGTGATATATACTTTTATTTACCTAATTAAATATAAGATAATTAAAAATGTAATAAATTAGAATAGGATTAATAAGATAAAATGTAACATAATACAAGCATACAATGTAGATAATTTTTACATATTTAAAGGAGCTTAACGTTTGTTATTTAGATACCTATCACAATTGGTGTATTTATGATGACTTAGTTTGACGAGGTAATCTTGGTATCTAAATTATAAAAATAATATTAAAATTTCCATAAATGACCTACGCAAGATGGCCGACCGGATGGCGGGAAAATGCGCTCAAACGTCACTTTGAATGACATTTACCCATTATATTTTATTTGCATTCATTCTGGCTTTGCCATTGATTCTACTAAAGCAAGATAAAATTCTGATAAAATCACATATTATAATCATGACGACTAGATATAATATTCTGAATCATTTTTACTACAAATAAAAATGATTCAGTAAATTACAAATTATTGTTAATCATACAAGATTTTTATCGAAACACTGAGTTATAAAGAAATATTTTAATCTATGATTCATATCACAAATTAGACCCCGAAAGAATTGTTCTAAACGAATATTGCTAAACGAAAATAAATATATTCACAGGGTATGAACATTGTGGGTTATAATTTATTCTTCAACCAATATGCAAAAAGTAATCTGTGGACTCGGCCCCAGTGCAGAGCCTGATTCATTTATATATATCTAGACTATCCAGAGGTACTTGTACTGTTACATATTCTGTACCAGAGGGCAGAGACTAGAGAATAGAGATCCATTTAAACACACCTAAATTTTTTTATCAATATTAGTCGAGACCTTCATTTCAGTCTACATACTATCCACACACACTTACAGATTAATAAGTTCAAGCCTTATTATTATGTTAACTCTTTTATTAGTCTTTGTGCCAATACACCGAGGGCTCGTCTTGTCCGCCCCACAGGGAAGCAATAAATTGCATCCACCTACAAGTGATATATATTTTCAGCAATTCCTGCCGCTAACTCTACCGTTTTTTGTAAAAGTATGAAATATGTTTGTAACCCCTTAATATATGCAATCCCATACCCAACATCGCCGCAGTTTTCGGAATATACTATAATACAAATAAAATTTTAAAATTTTACCAGTGGGAGGCTCCTTCGCACAGGATGCCGGCTTGATTATGGGTACCACAACGGCGCCTATTTCTGCCGTGAAGCAGTAATGTATGCATTACTGTGTTTCGGTTTGAAGGGCGCCGTAGCTAGTGAAATTACTGGGCAAATGAGACTTAACATCTTATGTCTCAAGGTGACGAGCGCAGTTGTAGTGCCGCTCAGAATCTTTGGGGTTTGAGAATCCTGAGCGGCACTGCATTGTAATCGGCCGGGCGTATCAATAACCATCAGCTGAACGTCCTGCTCGTCTCGTCCCTTATTTTCATGAAAAAAAAATCAGATTTTTTTATAACAATGTATAAAATATACCAACCAACTATATACCAGCAATAAGATAACACTGAGAGGCAAGGAGAATCATCTCAAATGGGAGAAAAGTTGAAAAAGTGTCCAGCTTATGCGGTAAATAACAGTTCAAAAACCATCCACAATGGCGCTGGTGCAGACACGTTATGAAGTATGGTGAATGTAGCAATTGTAAACAAATTGAAGTATGCCGAGTCAAGAAAAATTATATCATTGTTGACTAAAGTAGTTAATTACTGAAAATTTCAACAAATTACGTTGTACAAAATAATGTAATAAATACAATAACCTTACAGAATTATTATAGTGAAACGTGCATCTAGAGTGATAAGTATTATTTTATATTTGGCTTTTTTTTAAGTTCTACCCTGATGCTAATGTAGCGGCAACCTAATTTAAGGCATTTTGACGGACATTTTTTCATATACACAGATGATTCTCCTTACCTCTACCTTCCATAGTAGTGATTTAGCTGTACGGTTATTCGACACTTTATTGGCTTTAGGGTCGGCTTCGCTCTTGTGATTCCTCTGCTGTTACAAGAGATTATTGGATTAGTAAGAGAGTACGCTCGATTGTCCTCCTATTTCATAAAAAAAAGTATGGCCAGCGGTGATCACAATATGTCATAAAGGGACACACATATCCTCATCCATAAATACAAAACAAAAATAAAGGCTAGGTTAGTTGTTTTACAGTTTTTTCAGAGAAACAAATACTGAGTTTATTTTTAAAGGTGTGTTAGCTGTAGTTGTAGGTAATTAAATAGATCTGAAATAACTTAATAAACAATAAAAGGAATACAAAATATTTTCGCCGCATTTTTAAGATGAACTCAAACATAAAGGTCACATATTTTTGATTGACATTAATAAGTACCTACGTCAAATGCTATTTATGTATAAAAAGCTGCACACAACAAAGAAACAAATACATCCATATCGTTTCTCAAAGCGTGTAAACTCAGATGCGCGTTCATTCAACCAAGTTGGGCGTGCGTCACACTTATTTATAATCTGTCGAATGTTGACCTTCGCAAGATGGCCGACCGGGAATATGGCGGGAAAATGCGCCCATACGTCACATTGACCCATTAGATTTGATTTGCATATATATTTCAGCTGTGCCATTGTATCTAAAGTGAGATAAAATATTTACGTTATCTTATAGATCATCAACAAAAACTACTAATAAAAATACTGACTTTAAACAAAAGTACATAAGAATTATGAATAATTAAAACAATTTTACCTAACTAAAAATTTAAAAATAAATACTCTGTGTAACATTTGGATATTTTTCTTTCAAATAAGAAAACCCATTGTGCCAGCGACACTTCTAATAAGCATATTAAAAGCAAAATATGCGCGGATAAAGTTGCGTGAGGTTAAATCCAATAATGTTTCACCGAATACAACTCAATTGTTAAGTTTAATAGCATCTAGATTCTACTCCTTTGAATTGTAAATCAATATAGATAATATAAATTGCCTCAATAAAACTCCAGTGATAATAATATTATGAGTGCCGATGATAGATAATGCAAATATTATATAGGGATGGTTGCAGATATTTTTTAAATTATCTCGGATCTAAAGGCACAAGGGTACAATATGGTAACGACCCGTAGAATGACCCCTACCAGAAAACCATAATCTGGAGATTTCTACCAACGAATTTACTGCTTATGACGTAATTGTATAGTATATTTTACAAGATAAAGCGAATGTTCTAATTTTTTTTTAAATAGTAGACAATGGACTTATGCCTAATAAATTCGCCCTTTATTCGCTTTCAGACACTACATTGGAAAAATAGATCTTATATCTATAGCAGCGATTGTTTACGATTTTTTTGTGATTATTACCTGCCTGACCAATCAGCAGACGATACACTGCGCACTCTCACTTCAGTTGGTTGAGTGAATTGTTTGCATTGTGAATATGGGTATTAGCAAGGCTTATAGTCTACAAGCTTGATATTAAGTAGATTTAGTTAAGTAATTTATTTCAATTATTTCATGTCTGTCATCAGTATTTTATTATCTCTATAAAAAAAGAAACGAAACGTTTTGATCCTTCTAAAAGTATATTATATAAATGTAGTAATAACAATAGCGAGTATAACCGTGTGCAAAATATACTAAACAAAACAGAAGATACTGTAAATATTATGTATCGGCTCTTCAAACACGTTTGTGAGTATTGATAATAGATAACAAACAATTGATAGATTGTTTGATTTTATGATAGCAATAACATTCGCATGGAAACGATATTATTGTAGTGCACTATTTATATTATTATATCAACTGTTAGTTACTAGCAATTGCTCGCGACTTCGTGCGCGTAACGCGATTTCATGTTGGTGTACTTTATAATCTGTAACACTCATAGAGTACGCTGAAATATTCTTTTTCATAAACTTTTTAGCGCATGCTAGCCATGGGCACATCAACATAAAATAAAACAAAAACATTTTTTAGAGAAAAATATACATATTTATAAGCTACAAATTATTAAAGAAAAAAACATTTTTATCAATTTAAATATGCAAATTTTGATACTCTTTTTTATCTTCTGTGAAATGAAAACTATCTTTCTTTCAAAATAAGTTGGCTACCCGACCATATGCGATATGGTCTCATTCGGAGAATCTTCACAATGACAGCGAGTAGTACGTTTCACCTCATGGCGCGTTAGCCCTTCTCATAAAAAAATATAACGCATTTAAGGCGAAGAGTAAGCAGAAAACACGCAAACATGGTGTTTTTAGACAAGTTTTGTGATGAAAATATAGCATTTCGAGCAATGAACATTACTTAAGCCTGTTACACATATCCTTAAGTCTTGTTTGTAGGTTGCTAATGCTTGCTGTTGGTTATAGTTAACACTCCCGAGCCTTTTTGAACTACCACTTTTCTTTGCAGTTAAACAAGTTTTTTGGCATGGCAGGACGCATATTTTTCGTACTACTCTCAGAAAAGTTATTCTTATAGCTTGTACTTTTTTGTGTAGGTATATTTATTCAGATTAGTAGTGAATAACGAGGATTGTAAACAAATAAACTGTTTTCCGCGCAAGAATTTTGAAAATATTGGCTTTGTTACATAGATGGCAAGCCGGCAGCCGTGAACTCATATCGCTCAAGGTCGCTAGCATTTAGTGTCACCTTAAGTACCTAAGTTGCATTGAAACTGCTGCCAGTTACTTTAATTTCATCTTCTGCATCACGTGCAGTGTGCCGAGGAACTGTTCGACTGTCGAAAGTTTCTCTCAATAGAATATCCTACTAATATCTTCCCTTTCTTTGCGTGCGTCCGTGCAGAATGGAATGTCACTATTCCAACTTAATGGCTGACAGGCTTGCTCTGCATATTTAAGTATGACAAATCTCTCTGTTAATGATTATTCTCAT
>CATIXN010000012.1:5709106-5741384 GCA_949711725.1 Leptidea reali
TTTAAGTATGACAAATCTCTCTGTTAATGATTATTCTCATATTTATTATTCTCATACATTTTATTGAGGTAAAAACTTTAGTTGCGAATGCATCGGCCAACTACTAGTTTAACGATAAACGGCAAAATCAAATTGTAAACTATTTCAACATTGAAGGATTACATTTCCGACAAAAACTTTTAGGGCCTCTCCTAATTTTGATCTTTATAAAATGTCTGCTCGGCCTTGATAAAGTTTTGACTCGTTAAGAGCTAAATGCTACAAAATGCCAAATTATTAGTTATACGAAAAACAGAATCCTATTTGTTTCCTAAATAGTAGGTATGTTATCATTTTATTGTGCAAAGGTCTGGCTTTTTTTATGACAATAAGGGACGACACGAGCAGAACGTTCAGTTGATGTTAATTGATACGCCCTGCCCATTACAATGCAGTGCCGTTTAGGATTCTTGAAAAAGCCAAAAATTCTGAGTGGCACTACAAGTACGCTCGACTCTTGAGACATAAGATGTTAAGTCTCATTTGCCCAGTAATTTCACTAGCTACGGCGCCCTTCAGACCGAAACACAATAACGTTAACACATTACTGCTTCAATGCAGAGAGAGGCGTTGTTGTGCGCTGCTGACATCCAACATATTTTGGATCTGTTGACCAGATCATCCTTGGACCTATCATCACTCCGTCTTCCGGAGACTATTTAAATATTTTAATTAATAATGCTTTCAATAGCATATACATAGATTTTCTAGAATTTACGAATCGCAAATTTGTGTTAAGCCAGCTCGTGTACAACACCGACAAATAGCTCAAATTCCTCATTTAAGTGCGCTAAATCAGTACTCGTTATGAGTTTCCGTATCAAATGAAACTACATGTCTGTGTGCTAAGATTTAATATGGGTTAATATCCAGACTTTCCTGTTTATTTATTATCTTTGTTTCGCAGTATTTAACGAAGGGATATGGTATTTAAGGAATAAAGTGTTACTAATTGTACCGATTCTAGCGTGATTTACTTGCATTGGAGATCTTCCACATTTATGATATGTCTTCTTCCTCAACAGTCACGTCATTACAGGCAACTAAGGCTATTATACTTATAGTTTCCATTAAACGCAGTGTGCTGTGGTGTTTCCAGGATATAACCAGGTACCTACCGTACACAAAAGCACGTACACCTCTAAAAAAGGGCAACAACGCTTGTATGATCCTTGGTGTTCCAAGAGAGTGTGGGCGGCGGTTGTCACTTACCAAATAGGATGTAAATACTACGTAATAAGAGGCGGGGCTGCCTAAGTAAAAACTGACATTTAGTTTAGTATGAAACGTGAAGTGAGATTTGACACAAGTTTGAAATAATAATTA
This sequence comes from Leptidea reali, assembly GCA_949711725.1. Lineage (NCBI taxonomy): Eukaryota > Metazoa > Arthropoda > Insecta > Lepidoptera > Pieridae > Leptidea > Leptidea reali. Next base: position 5,710,472 of record CATIXN010000012.1, read on the forward strand.
CAATATGGCGACGAAGTACATGTATAATCCGGATAAGTTTGAAAACGAACAGTTGCTGAAAACGTAGTGGATTTCGGGTATCTCCGTCTTTAATAAGATTATAGCCGTCATCTGTCAATCTATCAATGACTGCACGTTTGATACAATCGAGTGAATCACCGTTTTATTAGAGAGTTTCGCTAGGCTGTCACTTACCATCAGATGACCCTCGTACGAGGTACGCTTGTTACGATCCTTTCGTCATTCATAATGGTGGCATTTACAATAATTAAGAACGATGATCGTAGATACTGTAATAAACATTTATAATCACATATTATTATCTAAATAGTCACATATTATAGACTCACAATGAGGCTCAAAAATTCAGGTGTCAATCAATTCAAACCGATATAAACTTAAGTGACTTTGAAGTCTGAACATAGCTGTCACGAAATAAGGTGCTAATTTGAATGAATGTTTTAATGTTATCTGTATGTGTTAACGTATACCTACGTAATATAAGTAGGTATAACACGTGTAGACATTTTTTGACGAATTTTAATAGGCAATGGTGTTCCAAGAGAGTGTGGGCGGCGGTTGTCACTTACCAAAGAGGATGTCAATACTACCTAATAAGAGGCGGGGCAGCCTAAGTAAAAATTGAAATTTAGTTTAGTATGAAACGTGCCGTGAGATTAATAATGGTACTTCTGTCAATGACGATTATTCACTCAATTAAATCTTAAATTATGATTAACTTTGTAAAATGTTCCAAACCATAGACTATTTCCAAACAGTTATTTGACGTAATTCCTGCCTTCACATACCATACGCCAGAGACTTACACGCGATGTTAAATAATATTTCAATTCAAAAAAAAATAATTTTTTATTATATTTTGTAACCATATTTTTGGGCAGACTGGTTTTAGTCTTAGATGATATATAATAAGCATAGGTTTATTACTTTAGTGTGCGTGACATCGTGTGATGTGTCGCGAGTGTAAGACGTAGCCGTCATGGACAATGAAATGATTATTCCTGTTACTTTATTATTCTTTAGGTTACTCTGTGCTTTATCCGCATAACGTCTCCATTCGGTTCAATACTCTAGATTTTGTGTTTGTGTATCGAGGACAGTTGAGTGTTATTTAAACAATAATCATCAAGTGCTTCTTAGTTCATTGTCTTGAGGATACCAGTTTATTACTAACTTTAAACCAGTCCTGACAATCAATGCTCGGAACATCACATTGGAGAGAAACCCTTGAAGATTCAGAAGGAAGGTTTTGGAATAAGTTAGGCTGTTTAGATTAGTCGTCACTATTTTTTATGTAGTTACCATCCGAGCAGACGATCTACCATGATGATAAGCGGCCTGTTCTGCTCACAATTCTGTGAACAATGCACGCTCAAAGATGTACTGTACAGATATTTTCACTTAAACAGTAAAAAACAACGTGTTTTCTGATTCATTACAGAAAACAACGCGGATGTACAAACCATAGTACTTATAAATGACCAGAGATTGGAACTTGTGGACACTACGGCCTTTTTGGGTATCACATTAGATAAGTGGGTTCACATTTCGCCCAACTAGCAGATAGACTGCGCTCTGCTGCATACGCCGTTAGAAAGATTAGAGAGTACCGACACGAATGTTGCTACCGCTAGATTAGTGTACTTCAGTTATTTTCACCGCATCATGACGGACGGTATTTTGCTGTGGGGTCATGCTGCTGACATAGATATATATAGTGTTTGCTCTGCCAAACAGAGCTGTTCCCTATATATCAGCTTGGTTATAGTCAGTAACTCAAAGAAAATTTTTAAGAAATAAATATTATGACTGTTCATTTATTTATGACAGTAAGGGACGAGACGAGCAGGACGTTGGATGGTAATTGATACACCCTGCCCATTACAATGCAGTGCGGCATTCGGGATTCTTGAAAAACCCAATAATTTTGAGCGGCACTATAATTTTGCTCGTCACCTTGAGACATGAGATGATAAGTCTCATTTGCCCAGTAATTTCACTAGCTACGGCGCACTTCAGACCGAAACACAGTATATACACATTACTGCTTCACGGCAGAAATAGGCGCATATAAATATAATAAGAATAGGCACAAATATGTCAGTATATTTATGAAAATTTTATATACGTTCACAAATATTGTCACCTTTTTGTTCTAAATAATGATTTTCATTATTATAACACTAGAAATAAGGGATTGCTTGTAACTAATTCAAGTGGGCTCAATAAGATACATAAAAGCTTTAAGGATAAATGTATAAACTTTTATATTAAAGTCCCAGACGCTGTTCAGGCATTATCTATAAATAAATTTAAATGTTTCATTAAAAAATGGCTCTGTCGTAAATCCTACTACTCCACAGCTGAATATCTATGTGATCGGACAGCCTGGGACTAGATTATGATTATTCTATAGCAATAACTTTTGTAATAATTATATATTTTATTTAAAAGAGTGCAACAAAGAAAGCTGGAAGAGTTACTTGCGTCGTTTCTTCTCTCTCAGAGCGCCATTTGTTTCCGAAGCAGCGGTAGTGTATGAACTGACATCAAAAAGAATTCTAAAATAAATGCCTTTTTTGGAACAACAAACACAATATTATCATCTAATTCTAAGCCTATACACAAAGAACGTAAACAAGCGAAAGTCTCCTTTCTCTATTACTAGTCTTCGGCGAACCATACAAGAAGTGACTGGAGAATGAAACACTCTTTCCTTTTCATTCGTTACCTATACGAGTATTACGCTCTGTTGAGACGTACTGCAAAGTGTGCGAAAAAGTATTTGGGAGGTGAAAAAACCCTAGTACTTAGGAGAATAAACAGGATGTAAATCATTCAATATTATTTTCTTAAATTAAGGAATTGCAAATATCAACCGAATTAATACTGACACCGAACAAAATGACAAACCTTTAAATGTTTATAACGATGAATATGTAAGGTTTGATTACGGTCTATGAATTCAAAATCTTAATACTATACTCATAAAATGGCAACACTTTTCAAAAGCTATCAAATATAAAACACAAATCAATCAAACGAAATCATATCATAAAAACTTCACACGTAGAGGCGGAGAAGAAAAAATTGTGTCATAGAGTGTCATCCATAGTTAAAATCAATAATTTTAATACATAATGAATTAATTCGATAAAAAAACAATCCTAAAATGACCGACTCAATGGAAGGCAGTTATAAATATATGGAAGAACATATAGACAAACTTGCTATTAATCAAAATAATTTGCTGAACAAATTTGACGTTCTCTCTCGAAGTGTTGATGAACTAAAGAGTATTGTATCGCAATTTTCGGAGAAGATCTCGGGTCTTGATGAGGTGTCGGCTGATAGAAGAAGAATTAAGACTGAATTGAAACATCTAAAAAGCAGAGTAGACGAGCTATATAAGATTGCTAAGGAGGTTAAAGAAGATGATTCTACAAAAAGTGATTTGCAAGATGTTGAGTCGTGTCATTCTGGATTTTCATGTTCTTCAAAGGTAAAGGCAAACTAACTACAAAATACATAATGCCAACGTTATAGCTATAGACCTCTTGGTGTTTATTGGGATAGGGATTAACCATTAAAGGATCACATAGGTAATATATATAATAACAAAATACATGAAAATTTCCAATACTTTACCCATACACTTATATTGCTATGTTATATGCATGATAAATAAATAATGGTTAAAATTTAGTGGCCCGTAGCACGAATTAGAAGGTAAAATATTGTAGTTGATAGATCTTTAGTCCACGATTATAATGATACCACTGTTATTACAAGGTAATGCACCGTTAAAATACGAAAAAAAAATCTAACGTAAATAAAACTTTTTTTTTTAATTTTATGGCATGGTAACGACGTAAAAAAAATGAGCGCTGGCATGGCAGCGGGGGGCTGAAAACTGTCAATTGTAAACGAAAAACAGATAACTGAAACAAAAAATAGTCTGGGACAGTCTACACGGCTTCATCAATAATAATTTTCAAACTAAATTGCTAGAACCCAGTGTTGTAAAGTCCAACCCAATTTTTTTTGTCTATCACACTATGCCTACATAAAACTTATTCTCTAATTTCTAGTAGCCGTTAGTTTACAACTTAATTTTTTTTTTATAACTATTACTTAGATTCGCTTTTTTAGTCTTAAAACAATGATAATTTAGTAGCAACAAATAGTAAACTTTTTGGTGTGTGCAATGTATACGCGCCTTCGTCTTTGACAATAAGATACTAGCGGATATCAGACTTATAGAAAAGCTAATCCTAAAGATCCTAGTAAGAAAATAGGATAGACTATAGACTAATTGTCATCGGTTCTCGAAAAGTGTGCAAAGTTACAAATTAGTCAGACGTTTTAAAGGGGGACGAAATTCATGTTCTAATATTCCGTTACATACAAACAGACACACATACCAAGCTAAGTAAAGTAAGGCAGACTATATTCATTATTACATTGTCATCGGTGCTTGATAAGTGCAAGGTTTCACTTCGATCCGACGTTTTAAAGAGGTTAAATCACGTTCAAAAATTCCATCCATTACATAGATACATTATGCGTATATAAGCGTGTTAAAAAAGGACTAAGATGCTTTAGTCCGACGATGCGGTTATTATTTTAGGTCAAATTATCCGGACCTTCTATTAATATAAATATGAAAGGTCTTGGTGGTACTGATTTACGCCTGAATTACCCGAATAAGAACTTTTGATAATATTGATGAAAATTTTAATAAGTAATAACTAAATTATCTACTAATTTAACTAAGAAGAACTAAATCTATTTAAACTGTCTGAACTAAACCACCGTACCTATAAAGTACGTATCTAAAATACAATATTTAACTTGTTGATCGTAGATATTTAAGTTAAAATATAAATACCTAAGCCAAGTTGACATTTATAATTATTTTAAAGAAACTCGAACGAATTTATTGATTCTGCGAAATTCTGATCAATCCCGCAGCCTATTTTAAACGTCTCAATACTTATCAATAGTGATTCATATGCAGATATAAAAGAATTCTTCATCTTAAAGTCATCTACATTTTCAGTTATTCATACGGAAAGTCAGTTACAAATAATGCTACAGCAAATATCGGTTTGTCATAAAATTATATTTACACTGAAGGCTAGCGGGTCACAGCGTTTATTGCAAGCGGATGTTGGCGGCTACAAGAATAACTAAATATTTTATATCTTAAACATTTTACAGTAATAGTTTCACACGTTACTATAAACATTGAGTTGAATCTCAATTAAAACCGACATAATAAATGCTTCATAGATAAAACCAATCTGCAAGTAACGTCTTGTGTTAGAAAATGAGCATGTGTTCACTGTTCGGTTCTTATGGGTTAAGCAACTATGTGTGAATTAATTAACCCCAATACCAGGTAAAATAATAATTCGTAAGCACCGTATAATATTTATTAAATTTGTTAAGATGTGAATGTAAGTTATTGGTAAAATAAAATCAACATAAAATTTTGCATTGTTTAGTCAAACGATTAAAATAAAACCGTACACGTTCATTTATCTAAACCCCACCCTACTCTCGTCCATTGGACTTAATTAAAATTAAACGAACTAAAAATAGTGATGAATATTTCATTATTATTTCGTTCACATTCCTTTTTGTTTATGTCGACGAAAATAACCGACTAAATTAAGAAGCCGTTACCGCCCGTGTTGAACACGTGCATTTGTACGGTTTATTGCAGTGTAAATTGTAATTAAAAAGTTGCTTTAATTATTTAGTATCATTTATAGGAGTTGTAAAGATACCACTTTGAAAAATCTGCTTCCTAATTAATACGATGACACTAAAAGTTGTAAAGAAAAACATTGTAAGATATGAAGATTTCATAATGCTTTGATTTTGAATTTTTAATATTATGGATTTTATTCAATGATTATTTAGATTTTATTAAGTATGTGTTTCTTTGTAATAAAAAAAATTGGCAGTTGCAGAGACTGCCGATAGAAATGAAAACTTAGAACTTTTAGTATTAAACAACTTTGTTTTGTGTCAATCGTGTTTTGTTTTAATGTTTTTAAAGTAATAACCCCCACTTCTAGGATTAATGCAGAAATAAAATTTAAAAACAAAATTTTACGAACGATCCGGGACTCACGACCTATGGCGTTCCGTGCCAGTGCTCTCCCAACTGAGCTAACCGTACAAGTGACGTATCGTCATAACATCTTATATGCTTTCTTCAACTCTCAGGTTGTGGCTTCATCTACAGAATCTACTTTACAGTTGATAACCTGCTCAACCCCAATATTTGCATATTAGGAAATTTACTTGAGATGTCGCTCTTGTAAATCTAAACAATTTGTTATGTTTTTAAAGTGATAACCCTCACTTCTAGGATTAATTCACAAATAAAATTTGAAAACAAAATTTTATGAACGATGCGGGACTCGAACCTGTGGCCTCTGGCGTTCCGTGCCAGGAAATCTTGTATGCTTTGTTCAACTCTCATGTTGTGGCTTCATCTTGTCGAACGGTTTGCTCAGTTGGGAGAGTACTTTCACGGAACGCCAGAGGTCCTGGGTTCAAGTCCCGCATCGTTCATAAAATTGTGTTTTAGTATTAGAATTTGTAATTTCATAATGCTTCCATTAAAATTAGGTATCGAGATATATCTGGTTTTCACATCTATTGACACTCCGAGCAACAGTTATATGCAGGTTTAACTGTTTTTTTTTAACAAATATATTACGAGCTGTACGAGATAACGACAAAATATAAATACAATTCAATTGAAATAACAATTACTATACAATCATATTTCAACATTTCACAGTATATACACATTGAGATTTTAAATAAATTGTCAAAATCGGATTGGATTCAGCCCGTGAAAACACCAAATTATTCCCATACGTTTCTCCAGTTCGGAAATAAATCTATTTAAAACAACATGCATAATTTTTTTTCTATTTACTCAGGTAACGATGACTACAGGCTTGGATCGAGACACAATACGGTCAGCCTACGACGATGTGAGGTCCGACGGGTCACCCACAGAATGGTATGATTGACGAGTCTATTTCTTTTTGCGTAGACATACTAGATTGTGATATTTAAAAGGGCATTTTTGCATAAATATTTTCTTTGGAATTCTTTTTGATGTGAATTAAAGTGGTACCACCGCTTCGTAAACAAATGAGAGAAAATAAACGGCGCAAGAAACTCTCGTAGTATTCGTTTCAATATCTTAAAAATGCAACTTAGTCTTATATACAATAACACATAACCATTAGATATTGCTGTAATCCCAGCGCGTTGGTATTGAGACTGTCCGCCATCTCTGTGATGTCAGTTTCAGACAGACAGTTTAAAAACAACCAATAAAAAAAACCAGTTGCCAATTTCATGACGACATGGAATATTTGCTTTATGATTGAAACACAAATTTAAAATTGTATGACATTTAACAAAGTAACAAGTAATCGAATCAATAGTAAGGATGTTAATTCACAATCCAAAACAAGTCTGATAATGTTATAAACGGTACGGTGATTGATTGTAGTCTCTGATTTCACTAAGATGGCGGTTGCTAACATTACCACTATGCGGGTATTATAACTACAGCTGCTAGTATTTTTTTTATGATAATAAGGAACGAGAAGAGCAGGACATTCAGCTGATGGTAATTGAAACGCCCTGCCAATTACAATGCAGTGCCACTGAAGATTCTTGAAAAACTCAAAAATTCTAACGGATCTACAATTACGCTCGCCACCTTGAGAAATAATATGTTCATTATAATTCATATATTCATTCATTAATTATATTCATTAATTCTCATTTGCCCTGTAATTTCACAAGCTACGGCGCCCTTCAGACCGAAACACATGCTTACACATTACTGCTTTACGGCAGAAATAGGCGCCGTTGTAGTGTAGCAATACCCATAATCTAGCCGGCATCCTGTGCAAAGGAGGTGAAATATATCTAATAAGGTAATGTAATGTATATAGTAGGTAAGGTATGTGAATAAATAAATTTTGCGCTTATTCGCCAGGGCTGTATTCAAGTTTGACGGCGCGAGGATAGTTTGTGCCGCGCGAGGGAGCGACTTCACAGAGTTCCGGACTCATTTCGCCGATGACGAGAGAGCTTTTGGTTATTTGAGGTGAGAAATGTAGGGTCCTACCTACTGGGTCTAGTGCTCTACTAAATTTTACTGTCCATCGTCTGTTTTAATCGTGTCCACCAATGAAAGAGGGTTAATAAAAAGGACAGATAAATAAAAGAAGATTATTATGTATTTCAATTAATGTACAAAAATATTTTCCTGTAACTGTTTGTCACATTGACTTAAAGTGGTTGACTGTGACAAAATTCAGAAACGCCTGAGTTTTATGGCTTTCGGTGCCAGTATTAGTAAGAGTTCTAATGTTATGAGACATGGTAGGCATGTGCGAAAAAGTTTAACGCACTATGATATTTATGTATAAAGAGTGTTATTTAGCTACTTGAAATAGGATACTATATCCCCACCCATCTTCTCCTGTGAGAGAAATGATCTCAAAAGTAACTGTTGTTTAAGTGTAAGCGCTACTGAATGTAGGCACCCAATTTTTTCCACATGCAAATATTTGAGAGCCATACCTAAAGCGTTTCTGGCTTCGCAACTCTATTCGGAGTGCCATACAGCTTAAAACATACACATGACTCATATGGTACCGTTCCGTATACATTTCCTTTCTTAAGAGTTTAATACCGGATCCATATTATATTAAATATAGAACAACCCCGATAGAGTAAAACTGTACGGTTCACTCAGGGGCGTGCATTGGTTTTCTAGCAAGGTAGGCACTCCAGGTACATTTAACTAATCGTAGTTGCGCCGACAGTACTAGGTTTTGAGGTGTAAATATTGAAGTTGTATATCGAATATGCGATCTGGAGACTGCCTAGGTAGGTATTTAGGACCTAGCGTAAGGAAAACTCTTATGAGTGGGTGTTCAATAGTTATGGTAATAAATTACGGAACCAAATTAAACTAAATCAACTCTAAAACTAGTGCTATATTTATCGTGGTTCTTAACGAGGTAGGCACTGCCTAATTGCCTATATGGAATGCACGGCCCTGGGTTCACTGAGGCCGTTTGAAAGAGTGGGGTAAACTTTCGTTCGCCTTTGTTCTCTTTTGTATTTATGGAAGATGAGGACATCGGGTCACCTAATTTTAAGTGATCACCACCGCCCACATTATCTTGCAACACCAGAGGATTCACAGGAGGGTATCCGGCCTTTTAGATTAGCCTTGATTACTTTTTTTTAAGCACGTACACCTTGTATATACTTGTGCTTTTTTGGAGATATTTATGTCTGTTATTTTGGTAACACTCCCTTTTGAGATTCAATTTGGAAACCCATGTCGTATTGTCCTGAAAACACCGTACAAGGAAGCATCATTCCACAGCTTGTTTGTACCTACGTGGAAAAAAAAACTTGAAAACCGCATTGTGGAGGAATGCCACACATCCAGATGGTGGGGATGATATTGTAATTTATGGCGAGTCGTTCGAAGGTGGAATTTGGCGGTAGGAATCAGGTGAAACAACTCTTCGGAACACTCACCGTGATAAATACAGTAGAAGACACACAATGAATCGACGTACCTACGTGTCTACGCAACACCAAGTGATCCAGATATTCAAAGAGCACTGGATCATTGACAATTAGGTCAAATGGTTCGGGCTGATACTGGGGTGCGCCAGAGCAAAGATGACAACAATATTCTATATGTGGCCGGACCTGAGCTTTGTAGAGCGCTAGATTGTTGGCCGGCTTGAATTTTTGCCGTGCTCTATTTATGAGGCCCAACTTCTTCAAAGCCAATTTGGCTTTGCCTTCCAGATGACCGCGAAATTGGCAATCCCTTGAGATTCCGTATTTTTTGACCCGTTTGGTACTAGGCGAGGGTTTGATTGTTCGAGGACGGTGATACGGCAAATGGTTTCTTTCGTGGTAAACGCGCAAACATGAGGTTTAAGTCACAGTATTGAAACACTTAAGTGTATTATTGCTCTTTACATAGATTGCACTCTTATATGTATTATACTTTTATTTTTTACATGTTTTTGTTATAACTCTGTTGTATATACTAATTAAAGTAAATATAAACCTGACGTTATTGTATCCAGGTTACAAATGGGTGATGAGATGTCCAAACGGAAGAAATTCATGTTTGTAACATGGGTTGGGCCTAATGTGTCTGTCATCAACCGAGCCAAAATGTCCACGGACAAAGCCATTATCAAAGACATCATATCGGTGAGTATCTCTGTTTCAAATGTTTTTTTTATATACTGTAAGGTTTTGTGTAAGACCGGATTCATCATGTGGCAAATCAAATAGCTCACAACAATGCATAAAAGTTAATTAGTAACACTAGCTTTACTCATGTTTTATCAGTGTGGGTACCAACTAGTTTTGGACCATTCGGAGGTCCTTCATCAGGATGAGAGTAGTGGGTTCACAATAATGTCTTCGGAATGGTTCAAAACTAGTCGGTACCCACACTGATAAAACATGAGCAAAGCCGTGTTAATAAATAAAGTTATAATGTCTCATGAAAGTTTTGTGAATTGGGAATGAGTTTATGGAGTCCACTCAAGATATAAATGAGTACACTAACCTAACTTGATGGAAAGTGAAAAACCAGGGAAATTACTGGCATTTATGGTATACTTTAATATTAGACTGTACATATTCTCACAATAGTATGTGCTAACATACAAGTGTCATCTTGATGTGTTTACAAGCGCCAGTAAGTAGTTAATTAAATGTTATAATTAATTGGGATGTCTAATCTAATCAATCATATATCATGAACTTAAAAATGTCAAATAATGTCTTATGACAGTCAGTTCATGACTTTGGTAGCGATTGAAAACACATCAAGCTGACACAAATAAATATTCCCACTTAAAATTTTAACGAAAGATCCACATGTGGAAAAATATTCAATGTTCTCAGCAGGAATCTAACCCACTACCTTATTGCTAGAGGTGCTACTCAATCAAAACTTGATGAAATATAAATAAAAAAATTTAAAAAGTAAAACATGATTGTTTTTGACTATTTTTTTATTTATTATAAATAATATATAAAATATAAAGAAAACAAAGGAATTAATAAATAAAACTGAAATGTTACAATCACATGAAGTCATACAGATACTTTCTAACATTAAAACCAACAGTTTGAGCAACAGCTGATATGAAGTCATAGCCAACAATGCATTTGTACTTGGAGGAGTCTAAATCTATTTCTTTACTGCCAGCAATTAGCTTTAACTCAACAAGAGTCGCAATTTGAGCAAGTAAGTTGCTTGTAAGGCCAATTTTGTCCTCCAGAATAGCATAGAATATTGCTAGTAATCTATCCAGGGTAAACACTTTTGGTCCTAATTGAGTATTCAATTTCTCATTAATTTTTGCCTTAGCCTTAACTTGTTGCAATCTCTTCCTTTGCTTACCATGGTTTTTCATGAACAGACGTTTATCTTCTTTTGGGGGGTTGTAACTTGCTAAGTATGCAGCTATGAGCAAGTATTTAGCATAGTAAGGGAGCTCGAAACTCTGTGCAAATGTTTTTGTTGACATCAACTCTTCCCTAAGAGTATTTTCAAAGTTATATAAAAAGCCACTAACATTCTCTTTGCCTGGAGATTGTGTGATCTTTTGAGTACTCACTCTCAAATAGAGTAACTCCAGGTTCGACTTTAAGATGGGCGCTATGTGACGCCATAGTTTGGAGAGGTCACTTGCTTCTATTTCATTTGCAATGATTGGTTCACAGTATTTCACAAAATTTATTTGAGCCATGTGTTGCAACTCGATCAAATCTCGACATGGTCTGTAGAATACACTTAAGAATGCATTGAGAAAATTTGCAAACAGCTCTTGTTTGTGTAGCTCCTGTTTAATCTTTGTGCTTACTTCATGATCACTTATAACATGATCCACAAATAACTTCTGCCTCAAAAATATTATTTTAAACAATTCCTCTTTATTATAATTGGGGAAATGAATTTTTATTGGCTCACATACACCCATTTTAAATGAGAAATTATCAAAAATTAGATGTGTTATAAATACTGTGCAAATATTTAACCTACAAAATTCTCTTAATCTCAGAAATGTAGACATTATGTTGTGATCCATTGTTCTAAGTCTTTCTGCTCTATCTAATATTAATAATACAGGTTTAAATTTCACAACTTCATAGAAATTGTTTAATTTTGTGATTAGCTCCGCCAAAGTGTCACACTTAATTTCAAAGTCGTTTTCTAAAGATGATGCGATCTCTTCAAACAATATTTTTGGAGAATAGCATTCAACGCAGTCGATAACAACGCTTTTATAATCCAAATAGCGCACAACAGAATTAACACAAAGAGTTTTTCCAGTCGCCATACTTCCACTTATAAAGAGGGAACATGGAAGGGGTTCATCTAATTCACCTAAGAGATCAAGTAAATCGGTCAACTGAGTTTCCCTGCAAGGCACCTTATTAAATAACTCTTCCATTTTTCTATATCATTTCAAAGTATAATCAATTATTATGTATACACGGACTACAGTGTAGTAGTCTGAACCGTAAACAAAACTGAACAGTGAACACCGATGTCAGAATTCCTTACAAAGACAAACAATAACAACTGAACACGAGAATTTGATATTATCGAACATAAAACAATTTTTTATTTCACACAAAATCACAAATGAAGACAAAATTAATTTCGAATTTCGAACAGTATAATATGTCAGTTGTCAAACTTTTTTTTTTTTTATATAACTGGCTCCGTCGACTGAATGTCGACGATTCGGCCAACGTCAAGGTGGAGAGATTTTTTATTTTAATTTAGCTGATTGAAGTATATAAAGAGCTGATTTAAAAGGAAATGATCGGTTGATATAGCTGTGGTTTACATGAATAATTCATATGTCAAGATATGACAATTACATTTCATACGCCACAGATCTAGTACAGTGTAGTTAAAATAATATTGTCTGTATTCCAGTAAGTTCTCAATACGTAATCCTGGATCAAGAATGTCAATATACACTTTAACACGGGTGTGTGAAATAAAGAGAAAAAGATTAATTTCTCTAATTCACTTTTTTTCCACAGAAAACATTGGTTTTATGACATATAAACATAGAAAGGAATATTTGTATGTTGACTGTCCAACCGGTTATTATTACTGATTGGCAATCGACCGTTCATATCTACCTCCAGGAGGATCGTGTCTCGTAGATATGTTTTCGTACCTGCTACTCAAGTGCAGACACACGCCTGATACGGATTACTTATTGAGGCACCTTGAATAAAGACCTAAAGTTAAATATTGCGTTACAATTTAGGTACATTACAAAGCGGAGTTAAATTTTCTAAATTAAAGTTGATTCAGTGCACTTGCTGCGTGTGGAAATCCAAAAAATTTTTTTTATGTGTCGTTTTTATCGAATTATGATGGTACATAGAAATCCCCCATATTTGAACTATTTAACATTCTAAATGTATCATACCTTTGTCTGCTTGCTTATTAATTATAAATCTTATTACTGTATTTTGTTATTTCAGAATTTTGCAGTGGAACTACAATTGGAGAGCCAGTCTGAAATTGATATAGATCAATTCAAAGATGCTTTGAACAGGGCCGGGGGAGCAAATTATGGCACAGGCGTTAGGGATTTATGAATTGATACAATTTATGAATTTACTCAGACCACATACTTATGACTGATTTTATTTATAAAAAATATACACTTTCGTAATTATACAGTATTTTTTGATTAACTTGCGTAAATTGTAAGATGTGGTTTAATTTTGGATAAATTCTCGTAGTCTTAGTGTAGGTACTGTAAATTGTTTTAAAATGAAATATTGCTTTTATTAATATGGTACTTCTCGCAATCGTTTTACTGATAATAATTTATTTTTTAACATAGCACTTCTTAATTTTTGTTTTGAAAATGTAAAGCTTATTTAAATTCTTATCATTTACATTGTTTTTTGTTTAAGTACCTCATTTTCAAATAAGGCTTTTGCCCATACATGCGATTGATTTTAAAATTATGAGTTGCCATACTCGACACAAATACATACATGAAAATGTTAAGTACGAACCTGTCATTGAGGTTTTATTATTCTTTCATAACATGCATGGACTGTAAAACCGTTTTTTATGAATTGTCGTCAATAAATACTACTGAAACTACTCGTATTTTTATTACTCTCATATGGTTAATTACCTACTTGGATTGATTAAAAATTACCCGGGTTTGATATAGAATTTCGTTGCTTACTTTTACTTGCCGAAATTTTAAATATATCGTTATAGGAAAATTGATAAAAATAACAAATAAAATTGATAAACCATGCTTACTAATTTAGATTCTGAAATACAATCACACGAAGTAACGAACTGACGTCCCAAAGAGTGTTCAATCCTTAGATTATTAAAATTTTATACGTCTAGAATCTGGATGGACTGCAATAGGTGTGATTTGAAAATTGAAGTTGACGGTTAACCTCTACTTTGAGCAATGCACGCACACTAACACAAATTGACATAAAAATCGCGAGTGTAACACGTAGCTTGTCACACTTAAGTTATAAACCTGGCCTGTGTTCATCGGTTGTCTAGCAGCAAGAATATATATCTAGACGTATAAATTATCTAAGATTCAATCAAATAAAAACACAGTTGCAATAAAGTCATTTATTTATCTTATACATTTGAAAACTAAGCTATCATTAAGGCATATGTGAACACAATATTGTACTTATAAAGTATATGTTATGATAAGCATTTAAAATATTATGTAGGTACTTACGAGATCTAGTACATCATGATAAAAATCTCTCTAGACCTCTGTATTTCTGACAAAACGACTACAGCCTGTCAATAATAGATTGTGAAAAAAAAAGATTTAACATGATTAATTATATTGTTCTACATAATGAATTACAATATATATATAAATCTCCATATTATTTTATTTCTTCAACAATATAATTTGTAGTCCCAGATACGTTCGAAGCGCCTCCATTTAAGGGTTAATTTATTCTAGACTCGCTTGCTCGTTTTTGAAATAAGAATATGTGACGTTGACAATGACATTACCTTGGATAATTTATACGTCTAGATAGAGCCTCTTGTTGTTAGGCAACGCAGACCAACAGCCCAGGTTTATTTAGTGTACATGACAGCTTCGTCTTATACTCGCGATAGACTCTTTGTTTTAGTGCGCGTGCGTTGAGGAAAACAGAGGCTAACAGTCCGACGCTATTTTTACGACGTGTTCACAGCTGTCATAGTCTATCTAGGCGTATAAATTGTCCAGGATGATAACATTTTTTGCTACTTTTCTTATTGTTCTAGGGACTAAAACGAAAAGCAGTTTTGCAAAAATTGTATAAAAATACCATATCAAATACCTATTACATATACATATGATTTCTCACAACAACATGTGACATCTATATACCACTATTCAACGGTTCATTATTCTAATTATTGCTGTATCTGCGTAACACCATATATTTAATTAAGGATTGGTCTCCGCTGTGCTCCAACTAGACACAGCATTACCTAAGAATAATAGCTTTTTTTATTACGGCAACTATAAGATGCTTGTGTGCGTGGCATCTTGATACTCATTAGCATTTTTCAAATTTTGTAACATACGCTTCGTGTTATTTTACATTGAAATTAAAAAAACACAGAATACTTACTGATGATATATTATGATTTTGTTTGTCTTGATATTATGTCTTTCTTATTTCTTGTAGTATTATTTTTACAAAGTTTTACTACGCAACCCGGCATTTTAGTTTCAATTATTAGCAACACGTGGCACGTCAACGTTAAACATTGTTCGAGACCATGACTCGAGTACGCCTGCCTGGTTGGGGCACTTTGCGACTACGCCTGCGGTATCTAGTTGAAGCGCAGTGGAGACCAATGCTTAATCTAATTATTGTTTATTATTCTAATTATTGCTGTATTTGCGTAACACCATACCATTAAATGCATTTCTTTTAGAATATCTAATTTAGATAAGCTGAGAAACTACGAAGGAAGTAAGAACGTAAGTCATGACAATATATTATTTTCTATTATTTCACTATTTATCTAAAAAAAAATTATCTATTATCTATTTATCGAAAAATATTAAACAGACCTTAATATGACAATATGTTAACTAAATATTAAAAAAATACAAGGGTCACAGATATTAAGTAAGAGTTAAACGAGCTGGCACAGTCTCATGCCACAATTTGCCGACCCAACATCTCCTGATGATGCCTCGTGTAGAGGAGAAGTTACACTTAAGAAAACTCACAATATATTTTGGCTAAACTGGCACATTATTATTACTTTTTTATCTGTAAAATCAATAATCAATACACTCGGTCCAATTTTATTTATAAAGTACAAAAATTTAAATTAATAGTTGCACATAGGAAATTTGTTTTATTCAAGAAAATCTAGACACAGGGCCTGTTGCTAATCCGGCACTGGCCTCAGTGACTCTAGTTTTAGCAGATAAACCATAGATCTATAAGACCATAAACACATCCTACTGGAATGTGAGGCCTTAAAGTCTTTAAGGAAGAGACCGGAGACATCTGAACCGCCTCAGAGTGAGAACAGTTTTAGACATACTTAACAGAGAGGAAATTACCCCCTTGGACATATGGAGATTGAAACTGGTATTTAAGTCCTCATATACCTTGGGAAATTCTCTTCCCAATTATAAGACGCATAGAAAGTATTTTATTTATAAATTCACATCAGTTTCTTTATGTTTACTTTAATAAATATAAATAATACATTTGAGCTCATTCAATAAGTTTTATTTCATTCGACATATTATTAATATTACAACATTAGCCCATTTTTTTTAAATTTGGGAGTAAACTATTCAAACAAATTCATATGTATTTAGCCTATAACTTATTGGTGCCATATGCTAATTCATTTACTACACTAAAATCGGAAAATCTTGTCTATAGCCATTTTGGAGATTAGCTGGAAAAAGCAGACCGGTTGACAAAAATAAAATGAATTATTGGAGTAGGCGTTACTTTGTGGAAATCCATTTGTGTTAATTCCGAATGAATAACTCTGGCACGAGACTGTGCCAGAGTTTGTCAACATGTCCTGAGGATGCCTCGTGTAGAAGCGAAACACGTGTCGAATTGTTCAAAGACAAATATTGGCGGAATTAACACTATTCTTTAGTGTAACTTAAACATAACTTAAAACATTTGGATAAAATGAAATGAGTATCTACATCCCACAATTATCATATAAAACAAAAGAAATAAAGGTAAACAACACACATGCATACAAAAACTTAGATCTAAATTAATTTTAATGTATAATTATTTTATATGTTTCATAATTATTGTACTTTTTAAAAGGGGTGAGAAAGTGTGCTTGCAAACCAACTAATACTTATAATAATATTTAGAGATTATTTTAATGCCCTGCCTTATATTATTATATTAAACTATCTACTTTTATCTAAAAAGCGTTTTTTTCCTGTACTTCTCGGTTTTAAATCATCTGCGGAGATTTCGATTACACGTCAACTTGTACTATTGAAGTTATACTTTTTTAGGCACATTATGAAAAAATTATGAGAATGGAATTTTACGATGTGCAATACTGTAACAAAAGTAACAGAGTGAAATTGGTTCCTAAAATTTTCTGACGTTTGCGACATTCGTTATTTATTTTTTTTGGTTTCTTCGTCCATTATTAGGATAGGCAAAGGGCTCAAGCACGTACAGCCGTATTCGTTATTTAATAATTAATTGTCAAAGCCCGATGGCTTTCATTGCAAGATTTTTACAATTTTGTTCTTTCTACAAACGTAGAATAGCACGAGAAATAAATAATTTTAAGGATTTTGCATTGTTAGGCCAAAGAAGTATAACTTCTTGCGTACCTACATAAATAGACACACACTTTTTGTTTTTTGTTTTCCTATACGTCTCATTTATTATAAATACGAATATATTAGATCGTTCTCCTTTAAAAGGGCATTATTTGACTCATAGGGTAAAGGAAAAATGCTCATGGTAGGTTTTTAAGTAAATTTGGAAGCAATAAGTCGGTGTCAGCACATCTCCTCACCCAAGTCAAAGCTCCACCAGGGTCAGTTGGGTGCCAGAGCTCTCAGTAGTCTACTCTTGGTCTGTTTCCCGAACAGTACGCTTAGCAGAGCCACGCCGTAGCCAGTTGCACGCTCGCCCTGTGATAAACAATACCTGTCTTATTAACAAATTCAGTGTGATGTTACTCCAAGTTTAAAATTACTTCTCCCTGTCCACGGATGAGTAAAAAAAGGAGGACTCCACGCCGTGATATTAGCAAGTGAAGCACCGTTATGCTAGTGTGTGTGCGGTTACGGGGGATACTAGTTATACAATTTTTTCTCTCTTAAATAATCATATATAGTGTCGTTTTAACAATTTTTCACAACGCACTACGGCATTTTTAAAATATTTTATTGAGACGCAAACTGATCTGTCACAGACGATGACAATTCTCATAATGGCCGCCTATCGGTCTGTAGTAGTGTAAGTGTGTGCGTGGGGCTATGTATTTACACGTTAATCGGCTTGTTTTGGTGCTATACTGCTAAGTAAGGTGACACGGAGTCCTTATTTTTTTACTAGCCCGTGTCCTTGTCATGTAATTTAACACTATTCCAAAACAATAGATAAAATATGCACTAAAAAGTGTGCGGGTGTACGTACGCAGTGTGCGGGCGCCGCCATGTCCACGTGGAGCCATACGCCGGGGAACTCGAACCCGAGGTGAGCCAGCACGAACAGACCGGCGCAAGATGCCTGCGCATTGTTGCGGTCCTGTCAACATATTAACACCACATCATTACTCCTGACTGACGGAACTGTTAAGATGAAACATAAATGCTAAGCGAACCGAACTGATAGCATGGAGAATGCAAACCGAAGCGGATTCAAACTACAAAGTAGGCACAGCAGACAGAAAGCGAATCGTTGCGGGACACCCGTGCCACTCGTGTGAAAGTTTTGTAATAGTTATTTATGCAACTGTTGAGTAATAGTATCACTCATAAACCCACATTTGAACTTGAATCGCTCATTTTTTCAAGAATAGTGGCGGGGTTTCAAGTAACCCACTTTTTAAGTGTGGAACGCGCGTAAACGTTTTTTTTTTTTTTTAATTCATACAGATACCACGCATCGAGCAATAAGAATGTGGCTGTCTGTTGAAAGTCTTTGCGCATGAAGGGATCTAAAAAAAAAAAACAAAGGAGTGTTGTTATGAAATTCAGTACAACATTACAACACTCGTTTGGATGATGTAATGGTTATTACGACATTGGGTGTTTTAATGTTGGCAATAAGCTAACTGTTTTGAATCTTTAATAGAGGATTTAAAGCATGGGTGTAGATAAATAAACACAACCGTCGCGCTTTGCTCATGCTTCGCGTCTCGCATTAGCTCTCTGTTTGACGTCTGTCATACAAAGCCAGCTAATACAACTATCTCACTCACGCCTTGCTTCGCGCGCTCGCCTATGGTTAGTCCTGGCTGACACTCCTTTAACAAAATGAAAACGCTTCGCCAAGCTTTCGGTTCGCTGTCTGTTTGACAATAGCATGACTCTTAGCAGAGTCGCCCTTACGAAAAAGGAAACAGAGCCGATTCTTTTAAATCATACCTAACCATTGTATCTGTGGTTCACTTGATTCATCTTTGAAATTTCCAATGTCGACGCACCTCAACAGCTTTAAAGTTGGAACTGAATTTAAACTTTTAAAATTAAAGTAATACTTTCTGTAACGCCTATAGCACATAGCCGACAACAATAGTAAAACCGCTTAAACATGCTTCAATTTATTAGAATAAAACCACATAAAAATAGGGCACCAATAAAAAAATTAGCACAGATAATTGGCTTAATAACAGGCTTTTACGCTCATAAATTCATAATCCAAAAAATAAAATATATAACATAGTAATAGAAACAATGTTGCGTGACATTTACCACGTAACATCAGGTTTTTCTTGTCTCGATGCTAATCATAGAAACTGAGGGTTGGACTTAGTATCCCGTAGCACGAATTAGAAGGTAAAAATATTTTAGTTGATACCACTCTTGTTCCAATGAAAAATGCTTTATAATATTACCTCAAATTATGACAATTTTATGGGGAACATAAAAAAGGAAAACGCACTTGCCGGCCAGTCATAATTCGTGCTATGGGATACTAAGTTTTAACCGAAACTGAAAATACAAGCACTATCCGTTGATTTCTTTTACTTGTTAAATGTGTTAGTTACCGCCACACTGTTCTTCATGTCAGCGACGACGCTGCTGAACTCGGTGAAGTGGAGCTCGGGGGCGAAGGGCAATGGATGCACCAGGTCGCCGGAGCGGAGCCCTGCCACCACACTGGCCGCCTCCATCGAGTACCGGTTCGATAAGATCGCGGCGTGGTACTTGCCTGTCGCTGTGCCCTAAAAATACGAAACAATATAATGTTTAGAAAACTTTTCAGGACCATACGACATGTGTACCATACCTACACAAAAGAGCGTAAAACGAATTCAAATACAGATAACACTCCTGTGAGTAAGTGTAGGTGGCGGTGATCACTTACAATGGTGTGTCACAAACACTTTTACTAGTGGGAGGCTCCTTTGCACAGGATGCCGGCTAAATTATGGGCTCCATTCTGAACTTTTAAGCAAGAACCAACTTTAACTAGAACCTTTAATATCGCATTGTGACAAAGGTTGGCCAGACAGCAAACATAATATTAAGAAAATATTCAATATCAAATCAACAACATCAACAAAATCATCTTCATCATCAACAAAAAATACCAACCATCATAGAAAATGGAATATCGCGAAATTATTGTGAGACTCTTTCTCCCACATACTACAAATTGGGAATGAGGTGCCTAGTGCGGTGTTTCCGGGACGATACGACATGGCCAGCAACGCTCCTGTCATTCCTCTTGTGTTGCAAGAGAATGTGGGCGCTTATCATGGGATGGAATGGGTCAACTTAACACCAGGTGTACGCTCGTTTGTCCTCCTTTTCCATAAAAAAAAATTATGATTCACAGAACCAGCGCATCCAGATTGGGAGAGCCTTCTTATCTTGTAATACCAAAATGAAATTCCGTGCCGGGCCTATGACGGGAAAACACAATACGACCAACGGACTGACCTGTGCGCCGGTGAGGGTGGCCACGTCTACTATGGTGTCGGCCTTCAGGTCTCGCCTGGCGAACACCACGCCATCACTGAGCACCAGGCGGCCTGAAATAATAACCATTATCACTTCTGCTGCACTGCAGAATTCTTAAGTTCAGTATTCAGTACATAGTATATATAGGCGCAAATCGCCACCTACCGTCAATTGTTTGCAACTATTGATATTTATGTATTAGTTTATCGTTAAAATGAATATTTTACTTAGATTTAAATACAAATAGCTATTTGAAAACATAAAACTGTTATTCATTAAGGTCTAATTAATTTAATAGACACTGTTTTGACTGTTTGAAGATGTTTGATGTTTCATTTATTGTTTAAATACTTAATTGAATGTGTAAATGTTCAAATTAATTTGTATTAGAATTAATATCGTTATTCTGTATTAAACTTTATTATTTTATGCAATAAGTCTTTCTTAATTGTATTTCGAAACTTGCTTGCAGCGCCATTTTCTTACTTCGTAATGTTTGTTCAAATTAGATGAACAAACTATTATAAAAATCATGTGAAGTTATATAAATTCACTAAAACATTTATTGAGCTGTATTTAGGAATTATTTTACAATACCACATTTTATTTGTGTTTTAAAACAAGTTGTATCTACTCAGTTTCATCTATTGTACGGAAGCTATAAAAGCGGTTGTTTCATGTAGACTATTCATATCTATACTAGCAGTTGTGCTTCAATAAACTGAGAAATTCTTAGTGTTGTATTTCTTCATGATGGACAATTCAAGGAAACCATGGTTTAACGCCGACATATATATTGACGACCGAATAGCCGGATCGTTAGTGACCCTGATTACAAAGCTCGAGCTCCCGGGTTCGAATCCCGGTAGTATAGTAGAATCCCGGTTCATATGATGATTATGGATGTTTGTTTACTAGTCATGGCTGTTTAAATGTATTTATGTAAGTTTTAGTAAGTATATTGTATTAAATATATCGTTGTCTTGTACCCATAGTAAAAGCAATGCCTAGTTTGGGGCAAAATAAGTTGTGTAAAAGTGTGTCAATTTTATTATTATAGTCAGACATAGCATCTCAATATATTCTTGATAATGTTAAAACTGCGGATATCATAATATTAACACGAGTAACAAACATAAACTTCTTATGCCAACTACTCGGTTAAGTCCAGTTAGTAGTCCTTTATTGGGCGATGTATATGTATACACTTTTACAACATAATCCTAGAAAATCTACAAAATAAAATGTATTATCAAATTCAAAAGAATTGTTTAAAAATCGTTTGTGTTTAACAACCTGTATAGCCGAGTGGTTAGCGATCCTATCTACTAAGCTAGAGGTATCGGGTTCGAATCCCGGTAGGTGCAGCATTTATATGATGAATATAGACGTTTGTTTCCGAGTCATGGATGTTTAAATGTATTTATGTATGTTTATATGAATATATGTATGTTTAAGTAAGTATATTGTATTAAATATATCATTGTCTTGTAACCCATAACACAGGCTATATATGCTTAACTTGGGGCAAGATAATTTGTGTAAAAAGTGTGTCAATATTATGTATAAGTGAAATGTTTTTTATAATGATTCCACAAACTGGGATTGAAGCGAACACCCTCAGTCTATTTAATTATAAATTTAATTTTATGCAGTATCTACATGTTAATATATTATAACTAAATTAAGAAAAAAATACTATTTCGAATGATTGGTAGTTATTGATGTTTAATAAATGATCTTAAATCCAATTTTGAATAAAAATATTTGAAGTACATCTGTTATTACAATGATTAATATCACCAAGACTGTCAAATCACTGGAAGCTATATAAGCTACTACTACTAATAACTGCTCTTTTTGCTGATGACATCTCTATTGTAATTAAATGTAACAATGAATTGACATATGATATAGAAATTAACAAAACAATAAAGGACACAATTGAATGGCTTACTGAAAATAACCTGACTGTAAATATAAAAAAAAACAATGTATATGCAGTATTATAATAAGAATGGGAAAGGAAAAGATATTAATGTTAATTATCATAATGAGAATATTAAAGAAGCACAACTTGTCAATTTTCTTGGTATTTCTTTAGACAGCAACTTGTCCTTCAAGTCACATGTTGACAAAATTAGCAAAAAAATTAACCAACATGTATTTGACCTCAAACGCGTATCAAAAACAATAGGTGAAAAAACAGCGCTAATGGCATATCATGCATTCGTGGTTTCAGCTTTAAGATATGGATTGGTCATATGGGGCAACTCGGTGAGCATAGGGCATTTATTTATTGGACAGAAGAAGTGTATCAGGGCGGTTTGTGGAGCCGGCCCCCTAGATTCTTGTCGACCGCTATTTAAAAAATTGAAAATTCTATCGCTGCCATGCCTATACATTTAAGAAATAAGCCTATTTGTTCAAAAACATATGTGTGATTTCTATACAAAAAAAAGCCAGAAGGTTTTAAACACAAGGTATCCAAATAAACTCATAATGCCCTTCTGTAGAACTACATCTTTTAGTAGAAATTGTTTCAGCATGTCTGTGAAAATATATAATAAATTGCCCAATGAATTGAAAGATTTACCGTTCAAAGTTTTTAAAAGAAGACTGCATCAGTGGTTAACAAATAAGTGCTTTTATAGCTTAAATGAATTTTTCAATACAAAATGAATTAGTCTATTTGATAATAATATATGTAAATTAATATACTTTTATGACATTGAATTTGTTAATATTATACATAGGTACTAAATGAATTATTAAGTTATTTACGTCTCATATTATAATATCTTAAAATACAATGATATCTATAAATATTATTGATATCATTGTGAAATCCGACATGTTTCAATATAACAGTACGATTAGTGTTTAGACAATTTTGTAACATATTTTGCATGTCAATTCAAGAAACATATTGGATTATCCATTATATTGTTAACACCTTAAGTACAATGTTTCCTGCAAATAAAATTTCATTTCATTTCATTTCAAGCCTAGAAATAATAGTAATAATATTGACACACTTTTTACACAAATTATCTTGCCCCAAGTTAAGCATATATAGCCTGTGTTATGGGTTACAAGACAATGATATATTTAATACAATATACTTACTTAAACATATATAAATTCATATATACATATATAAATACATTTAAACATCCATGACTCAGAAACAAACATCCATA
Organism: Leptidea reali; assembly: GCA_949711725.1. Classification (NCBI taxonomy): domain Eukaryota; kingdom Metazoa; phylum Arthropoda; class Insecta; order Lepidoptera; family Pieridae; genus Leptidea; species Leptidea reali. The sequence continues at coordinate 5,735,013 of CATIXN010000012.1, forward strand.
TTCATTATATAAATGCTTGCACCTACCGGGATTCAACCCGGGACCTCTAGCTTAGTAGGTAGGATCGCTAACCACTAGAAATAAACTAGTTCAGTAAGATCAAGCGGTTAGTTGGAGTTATGACAGTTTTCGTTTCCTGATTACTCAAATATTTCAAACAGTCTGAAAGCAATGACCCTATATCGTCGCATGCCACCGTGAGTACTGTAGAGACGTCACAACGTGAATATTTTTATTGTTACCCGGACAACTAAATTGAGTCATCCGCTTCTGGGATAGGAATAAAAAAAAATACTATACTTAGCACTTCATTATGATCATCCAACCACAAAAATAAAATAAAAAATGATGTGGTGTCGTGGGACACCAGGTAGGAACGAAGTTTCTTCGGCTAATGAAGAATCGACACAAATTGCAAAAAAAATCGTGCTCAATTAGGTATTATACACTACTCGCTTGTGTATGCGACTGTCGCGCCTGCGCACGTCTCATTTAACGGTTTTATTCCACGCACTTTTTTCCACGGATTTTTTCTTACGGTTTTACTATCACATTTTTTTCAGTTCGGTCGCGCAGCAAAATCCCTATCCCCTCCAAGCCTGCCGTAAGGAACTTCGTTCCAATTATTTATGTAACCAGAAAAATAAATCAAAGGGGTGCTAGAACTGGGGACTTGGTAGCCATCTAATTTGTCTGGAAGTACCTATCCACACACACACACGTACTCACGCCTTGTTCCCGTCGGGGTAGGCAGAGACAATAGAACGCCATTTGCTTCTATCCTTACAAACCTCACGCGCTTCCTCTACATTCATAACTCTTTTCATACATGCTCGCCGGTTCCGGCTGCTTTGAACCTTTTCATTTTCTCAAAACGTCCCCAATTTGGTCAAATTCAAATTTCAAAAACACTTTATTCATGTAGGTCACAGAAATGACACATAAAAAAATAAATATAAAAATATTGTTTCTGATTGAATTTACCGCTACTTCGTAAAGGTCAACCGCTAATGAGAAGAAGTAGCAAGAAACTCATTTCCACTCTTTTAAGTCAAGATTTACATTTTAGTTGTTTTACAAATCATTTCAATTACAATATATGCAAAGTGACGCAACAAAAATACTCAAATGTCAAAAACTTAAAGGCTTACATGAGTAAGTCAAAAAAAGAAAAAAAAAAGTAAATTAATACTTATAAACACAAGAGTTATTGAGTATAGTTGATGCATCAATCCACACATACCGTAAATAAATAGAGGCATTATGTGAGCATTTCATAAAATAAAATATATAATAACTGTAACTTTAAAGGAACAAAGGTCGACGAATGTTCTACTAAGTCTCTGCCTTATATACTTGATAAGTCATTCTTTCTTCCATCCAGGAAGTAAAATTGTTCATTATGAAATTCAGTTGTTCTTCGACTGACAACATTTACATCTAGGACATCTCACGAAAATCTGTCTTCTTAAAATTTCTAGTATTTCAAAATACTAGGGCATAATTATTAATATACCAGTGGGAGGCTTCGTTAGTGCCGGCTAGCTTATGGATACCACAACGGCAGCTTTATCTGCCGTGAAGCAATAATGTGTAAGCATTATTGTGTAACGGTCTGAAGGGCGCCGTAGCTAGTGAGATTCCAGTAATTTGACTTGCAAATGAGACTTTACTTTTTATGTCTCAAGGTGACGAGGGCAATTGTGTTGCCGCTCAGAATTTTTGGGTTTTTCAAGTATCTTGAGCCTTGTGTTACCTTCAGCATCAGTATTGTTGATTTCCACAGTTCGCCCGGAGTACAGCCGGTGAATGTCGTCAGGTCTGTAACCAGGAAATGATTCAAATAAGTATTTTAATCATTGTCTTATTTTAAAGTGACATCACTTCTAAGATTAATTATATAAATTAAATTTGTAACTATAATTTATCACGTGTCCCGCATCGTCCATAAATTTTGGTTACAAATTTAACTGAATCCGAACTGTCTCCTTTTTTTGGATCGAATGGACAAGGGCTGACTTCCATGAGTCAGGGACTACGCCTTTTGTATGTGAGTGCCGGAATAAACGCGTTACTACCGGCGTCAGCTCAGGGGCAAACATTCTAAGCACGATTGGAGAAATGCCATCCTGCCCGCTCGATTTCCTGACGTCCAACGAAAACAGAGCTCGCCGAACAGTTTTCTATCTGAACTGTACTTTAGAGCTCTGACACCGCGGGATGCTCGGCGGTGTTTTTCCATTGTCGCCAAGTGTCAAGTTGGAGGCGAAAAGAGCGCACAGTAGATCGGCTTTCTCTTTTGTCATATGGGCCAGGGTGTCATTCTGTGCAACCACGGCAGGGACGGCTGGTTGAAGTTACCAAGAGCAGCTTTCGACAGCGACCAGAAATTGCGTCTTCCAGTCAGGTAACTGGGAAGCTGCTCGCCGATTTTTATATCTGTAATATATCTTTATGTACCCATGCTTTAAATCCTCTATTAAAGATTCTCAAACAGTTAGCTTATTGCCAACATTAAAACAGCCAAAGTTCTAATAGCCACCTGGAGGGCAAAACCAAATTGGCTTCGAAGGACGCTGGGCGTCATTAAGAGAGCACGGCAGTACTTCAAGCCAGCCCACATTCTAGCGCTCTATAAAGCGCAGGTCCAGCCACACATGGAGTATTGCTGTCATCTCTGGTCTGGCACACCCCAGTATCGATTCATTTGGTCGCGTGCAACGCAGAGCAGATTGAATTGGGACCCAGGGACTCGGGGAATCGGGGACCCAGTGCTCTGTGAACGGCTGGGTCACTTGGGTTTGCGGAGAGACATCACTTCATTGTGTGTCTTCTACCGCATTTATCACGGGGAGTGTTCCGAAGATTTATATTTGACCTGATTCCTGCCGCCGAATTCCACCTTCGCACGACACGCCACAAGTTAGGATATCATCCCCACCACCTGGATGTGTGGCGGTCCTCCACAGTGCGGTTTTCAATGGGCTTTCTTCCACGTACTACAAAGCTGTCAAATGAGCTTCTTTGTGCGGTGTTTCCGGGACGATACGACATGGGTACCTTCAAAAGAAGTGCGCACACCTTCTTTAAAGGCCGGCAAAGCTCCTGTGATTCCTCTGGTGTTGCAAGAGAATGTGGGCGGCGGTGATCACTGAACACCAGGTGACCCGTACGCTCGTTTGTCCATAAAAAAAATTGAGTCAAAATAAATATTTCAATTCAAATAAATTACACTGTATTTGGACAAAATGGGTCCTTATTACAATATTTCGTGATTTCTTTTTTGTAAAAGATAAAAATCACCAAATACTTGGTTTTTTGAATTTTTCACATAAACTTTGAGGTTATGTGGAAAAAGTGTGAAAACAAAAGTTGTAGATCTTTTTAGTACCTACTACAACTTTTTGCCATAGGACTTGTAGTTTTGCCGGAAATCGAGATAGACCTGAGATCTCCCGTAATTTATTTTTTGTTTCATTTTTGTTACATTCTCTTCCTTTTCCAATAAGTTTCATCCTACCCTTTTTTTTTTTTCACTTTTTATCATTTTCAAAGGCTTCTGCACTGGTCTAATAGGTATGAAAGGCCTGAAATCGATGGTATAGTGTGTTGTTACCTCGTGGCCTCCGGTCCGACGGCGTTCTCCGCCAGACACAGTACCGCGTGCACGTTGACAGCGGGCGCCGCTCGCACCAACGTGTAGAAGGCGCCTAATACGCCTGCCGCGCCGCCGCAGTCTCCCTTCATCCCCACCATCGATGTCTGCACACACGCACACACTTCACTTATTGAACGTCAAAAATTATCACCCATTGAAAATAGTGCCTCAGACCTGAGAAGAACGAGCGCAAGAAACTCAGCTAATTCTTTTATAAAAATATGGATTACAATGTTCAATTAAAAATTATAATTAAAGAGTCTGTGGTATCATAAAAAAAACGTTTATGTTATAATAACCTTTCCTACAAAAACACATTTGTTTTGCACATTTTCTGTGATCATGTTGTAAAAGCATATACATCGCCCAACTAAGGACTTATTCAGGCTCCCGACTGCATTCAACTCGCATAAAATCTAATATATACTTTTCTTCTATCACTATTATGCAGTGCATTATCATAAAAGCTCACCCTCGCCTTAATACTGAGGCCACCGGTGTCGTACACGATGCCCTTGCCGACCCAGGCGACCGTCTCTGTGGCTGCGGGGGCGGAGTACGACAGCACCACGAGCGCAGGAGGACGGGCTGCCGCCTTGCCCACGCCGTAGATACCACCCATCCCAAGGACCTTCAACTCCTCCCCGCGGATTATTGTCGGCTCAGCTATCTCTAAGCTCTTGGCCACCTTGCATGCTTCCTGTGGAATCATATAATTGAGCATTTTATAACTCAATAGTCACATATAGGATTGCTCCCTGATTTGAACTTTAGATTAGTCGGAATCGCGTGAATACGCAAAATGCATGATTTTTTTATGACTTAAATTAATCATTTACATCTTAATGACACAGATAAAAACCTAAATAGGCTTGAAAATATTCAACATATTTTTCAAAGTGAAATTTAAAAAAATTATTAAATTTTGATCTCTGATAAATATACATTCACTAGAAATCACCACAGAAATACCTAAAGTTACAACTCTTTTCTCACAAACACCAATTAATTACGTACAGTATGAATATATGACACCGATAAATCCAATATAGCATTTGACGTCACATTTCGTTTCGACCAATGGTAACGCGTTTTGTGAGTTTAAATTTATTATTATTATGTAAGAAGAAAGAATTAGAAATATTCTGAAACAGTTAGCTTACTGGTAACATTAAAAAAGCCAGTCCTAGGAACCATTATATCATCCAAACGAGTGTTGTTATGTTGTACTGAATTTCATTACAACACTCGTTTGGATGATGTAATGGTTATTAAGACCTTGAGTGTTTAAATATTGGCAATAAGCTTACTGTTTTAGAATCTTTAATAGAGGATTTAAAGCATGGGTATAGATAAAAGCTATTAACTGATTTTGCACTAACCACAGGATTCTGGTAAACTGTTCCACATGTTCACCACCTGATTTGGTAGAAAGTTTTTTCTAGGGTTGCTAGCAAACTGAGATGTTGTTAGTTATAATGTTTGTCCTGTTTATTGGGACTTATGACTCATACTGTACATGTTGTTGATATCTCTAACATTGTAATAACCAGTTAACACTTTGAATATTGAAGATCAGATCTCCACAAAAATATTTGTATGGGGCCCAAGCTCCATAGTCCATACTATTGGTCATATTTGTCATTCTTTGTCAAATACTACACAAGTTTTGGGTTGTTGGGGTTTAATTTAGAGATTATTGGAACCCAGGTGTTAGTTAATTTTGGCCCGACTTCTCTAATGTCTGTTTTTTAATATCAATGTCTTCGGAGTAACGTACCAGAACGTACCAGTCTTTGGAGAAATCTATTCTCTTTTGCAAGTCCCTATCGCGCTCTATGGGGGGAGATAGAAGGTGGCCACAGTAGGGATTATTTACCTCGATGAAGGCGTCCACGCCCATGATGTTTGCGGGAGTGTCAGTAATGCGCGCGGCCAGCCGTGTTGCGTCACACACGTCTTGGATGGTCGCCAGCTCCTCTGAGCGGAGTGTTCCATCAGTGAGGGTCGGCTCCAACGCGCCCAGACCCTCGTCCTCTGAATCTCCTTCTGTATAACATTCATTCTTAACAATTGAACCTAAAGCAATAGATAGCAATAGCATAAGGGCAATTATTTTCTCAAAAATTATGCCCTTATTATTATTTTTGATGTCACTTGAAACACTACCACCGCTTCGCAAACAAATGGCGCTGTGAAAGAGAAGAAACAGTGCAAGAAACTCTACCAGATAATATCGCTTAGTCAGTCCAATTACTTGAATAGTTTCAATGCGTAGAAATACTCTTGTTTTAGTTGCAATAAAATCAAGCGACTAGTTTTATAGTAAAGACAATTTTCGCTTCCACATTATTTTAATATTATATACGGCACGTAATGTCCGTGTGATGTTCATTCTTGCACATTGAGTGTAGTGTAGTGACGTCATAGCAGTCAGCGAGCCTACTCCACAGCACTAAGCTGAACAAAGTAATATTTTATTTAAACTATATTATGTCGTAAACAAAATATTTCTGCCTATGTAAATTGTTTTTAATAGGGCATACTAAGAGGTAAAAATAAAATTTGATGATACTTTATACACAGTTCCTCTTCCCGTTATATGCCTGGTCTGCATCATACAGTAAAAATACAAGTAACACACCGAGAAGCATGATAAATACTGGATGGAGTTGAGTATGTTATATAGGTTATAGGTTGGCTACTATCCGCAA
>CATIXN010000012.1:5741394-5822054 GCA_949711725.1 Leptidea reali
ATAGGTTATAGGTTGGCTACTATCCGCAACTCGACAACTACAGCACGTCTATTTTGCGTGGAGTTGAGTATGTTTGTAATTACCAACACTTCCACCTAGCATTTGCACTGTTACACAGCGCAAGAAGTAGGTGGTGGCAGTACTATGGTATATGGTATAAGAATCTTTATTTCTCAAAAGAATTAACAATTCACTTACTGAGAAACCTTAAATTATCTTAAAAGTAAAAAGTAAGTAATCTACGTACAAAGCAAACGAGTATGAAAAGTAACAAAAGAAAGATTCACTAATATCTCATAGTACAACAAAATATAACGACACACTAATAATAAGAGTAGTCACAATTACAATTAGTCAGAAACCACTAGAACAATAAATGAAACATGGAAGCACGAACAAAGTGAACAGAACCGGATCGCGCGTCACAGAATAAGATAACTAAATATGGCTTCACATTAGGCATGACAAGTTTAGAACCTAGACAAACACTGTATATAAACTGAATCACCGCTCTTCGAGAACACTTCCCTTAAAGCCGCGCCTAGTATCGGAATACTGGGTCTCGAAATCTCGAGCGATTGCCAATTCCGTGGCCATCTGGAGGGCAAAGCCAAATTGGCTTCGAAGAAGCTGGGCGTCATAAATAGAGCACGGCAATACTTCAAGCCAGCCCACATTCTAGCGCTCTACAAAGCGCAGATCCGGCCACACATGGAGTATTGCAGTTATCTCTGGTCTGGTGCACCCCAGTATCTGCTCGATCCATTTGACCGCGTGCAACGTAGAGCAGCTCGAATTGTCGGGGACTCAGTGCTCTGTGAACGGCTGGATCACTTGGCGTTGCGTAGAGACGTCGCTTCATTGTGTGTCTTCTACCGCATTTATCACGGGGAGTGTTCCGAAGAGCTGTTTAACCTGATTCCTGCCGCCGAATTTCACCTTCGCACGACATGCCACAAGTTAGGATATCATCCCCACCATCTGGATGTGTGGCGGTCCTCCACAGTGCGGTTTTCAAGAAGCTTTCTTCGTCGTACTACAAAGCTGTGGAATGAGCTTCCTTGTGCGGTGTTTCCGGGACGATACGACATGGGTACCTTCAAAAAAAGCGCGTACACCTGCCTTAAAGGCCGGCAACGCTCTTGTGATTCCTCTGGTGTTGCAAGAGAATGTGGGCGGCGGTGATCACTTAACACCAGGTGACCCGTACGCTCGTTTGTCCTCCTATTCCATAAAAAAAAATAAAAAAAAAATGTCAGTTTTGTTACGTAACTAATCGTCAGTAAAAAAGTATATGATATTTAATTATTTTTGCACTATGGCCCAATCAAGAGGCTAAGTGCGAAAACAGATCAGTCAAACTAACCGTCAGCGGCGATGTATATCTCTACAGTGAGAGTCTTGACAGTGGGCGGTGCGGGGGCGGAGTCACTAATGGCGGAGTCGAGCGGCGCCAATCCGGAGCGCGCGTTATAAAGCGGCACGCAGCGGGCCACGCTGACAGCGCTCGCTAGTACGTCTCGCTTGCGACACACCAACTGTACACAATATCATTTTATTAAATTTTATTCTACCCACATTTAATAAATCATATCATCATTATTATGTTAAAAATAAAATTACTTTTATAATGCCAATAATTACAAAGAGTAACCTAGGTAGGACCGCTCCTATTAACAGAATTGTAATGTCCTATAACAATATATTTAAAATAGCAGAGTTGGACATATTTTGGAACTCTGCATCGATTTTCAAGCGCAAAATTAAAAATCATTTAATTAAATAATATCATTCGTTTTTTTTTCGTATTTAATAATAGTTGCTGTATTTTAAATTTAGTTTATATAAAATTTAGTTTTTTTTTTGTTTAGAGTGATAAGTTTTTTATATTTTTGTTTAGGTAACCAATTTATTAAGTAATTTAGATAAGTAGTAAGTAAACGAAGAAATTTTCATATTATGTTAATAATGTTTTTAAGTACTTGTAATTTAATTAAGTAATTAATTGCATGTCGAGTTAGCCCTTAAATGGGGTATACGATGTTAAATAATGTAAGTAAGTTATGTGTAAATATACCATAAGGTAATACATTGTATACAACGTGGGCTTCCTATTAAATAAATAAATAAAATAAAAATTATTATGAAAATAAATATTTTTATTCAAAACTAGCTGACCCGGCAGACTTCGTACTGCCTCAATCGATAAATTAAAGACCTTAACTTTTGTATAAAATAAACTTAAAACAAACAAAATATTTTTTTTAATTTTTCCCGTGTTTTAAGGAAGTTTATTTTTTACCTCCTCAAAAAGTTAGAAAGATATAAAAATTCTAATTAGTTATTCATTTTAAACTATTATTTTTATTTGATTTCTGAACGACGGGGGACACGTCGGAGGAAAATCAAAATTGTTGTTTTTATATAAAAACGGGGATTTTCATGTTTATTCAAACCTTTAAACCTTCCCTGGACTTCTACAAATAATTCAAGACCAAAATTAGCCAAATGGGTCAAGCCGTTCTCAAGTTTCAGCGAGACTAACGAACAGCAATTAATTTTTATATATATATAGATCGATAGATAGGATGTAAAAATCACTTATTGAACACATTTGAAAATTTATGTCTCAGTCTTCAGTATGTAGAAATGGGCGGAAGAATTAAATTCTTCTACTCTACTAGGGGCTACTTCTTTTTTATAAGAAAACTTTGCCCCTATAAATTTATTATTAAATTGTATGGGACCGGTCGCTCCATTCCTAATCTGTGGTATCCTTAAGAAAGTAATTTGTTATAGTAACATTTACCACAACACATTTTTGTACATTTCATAGTTATAGCATTGCTGTGTATATCCATGACATGACAGGATCTTCATGCAGTAAGAAGAAGTCCTATGTTGTCTTCTTTCTTTGTCATTCTTTGTACAATTAACACAACCCACTTCACAATTCTGTTAACCCCTATGCTCTCATGGCATCACATGGTTTCATGAGTGATGCAGTGCTAGTCTAATCAAAAGCACCTTCTATATCCAATAAAGAACATAAAGCTATTTGTTTGTCTTTAATAGCTTATCCTATATTGCCAACAGGCTCGTTTTGACCCATTCTGTGGATTAATGTAATGCCTGCATTTCATAATAGTGCTCGGAAAATATTATCCACTACACTGTTTATTGCCCACTGTATCCTGTGAGGTCTGATTATGGGGAAGGCCAATCATTGGTATTAAGTTGATATTATCAGAAGATTGTGACAAGTACTGAAAAGGCACTAGAATATCCAGAAAAAAACAAAATTAAATTATAAATGAATGTTAACCTGATTATAGAAATGCAATGATAACTAACCACAATGTACTCTTCTGCTGAAGACCTTAGGGCAGATTTGACAATTTTAGCCAGGGCATGGTTCCTCGCAGGTGCTGCATGTCTTGACCGTCTTAGAGGAAGAAGCCCTAATGCTGCACCCTTTGGCCATAGCTCACTGACATCACCAGGCTGTGTCACTGATAATCCTCGACGCCAAACCTGTGGATTTCAAATACAAAAAAAAATTTGGTAGGGTACAATCTAGTTTGTTGAGAACTTAATAATACTTTGTCCCCAAACTAAATCTTTGGTATCTGTTTCAGTCTCGGCCAAAAGCAAAATGAATAGGAGTTATTGATAAACGGGATAATCCCCTGAAATAAGTGGTTGGTCAAAAAGTCTGCAAACAACCCAGAAAGGTCCTGGGCTGGTTGGAGTAATTAAGGAACCCTGCACACAAAATGGACCCTACCAGGGTGTGTAATTGTGGAAACAGGAGCCCTCTTACCATACCAAACTATTTATGTGGTTGGCTTAAGTATAAAGATAAAGAAGTCTGCCATGAAAGGGTTGATGACGGCATTAATTTTCTAAAAGTATAAAAACAATAAAATGCCATGTTTACCTCTTCAGTTACCCTTGGTTCCAATTTGCATCTGACATCTTGCCATGACAGTGCTTTCAAGTGTGCTGGCTGACCCACAAATAATACTGGACTCTGTTCCGGGTCTGATGCAGTCAGTCCCCACCGGAACTTGATGTTTGTTTGAGAACTGGACATTCTAAAAACTGAAAACAGTACTTAGATTATTCCTTCTAATAGATTAACATTACAACAGTGCTGATTCTGAATAATTCAAATAAAAGATTTTGTTATGTTTTTAAAGTGATAACCCTCACTTCTAAGATTATTACATAATTAAAATTTGAAAAACAAAATTTTATGAATGATATGGGACTTGTACCCACGACCTCTGGTGTTTCGTGACAGTGCTCTAACCAACAGTTAGCTCAGTTGATTGAATTTTATTTGTCAAATAAAAGACACAACCTCTGTGACACAAAATCTTGATCATTAGCATAAATTAGAAGTATCAGTATATATTTCAAAAGAAAGTTTGTACTATCAATATGTGAATTGAGTAAATAAAATAAATAGAGAACATTAAAAAATGTTTTTATTAATGGAAAAAGTGAATATTCAATCAGATACTCCACTTTGTATGTGGAGTTATCTAATAAAAGAGACAATATAATTTGAATAGTATAACACATCACAAAACAAACCAAGTGACAAAAATACACTACAACTCACATGTCTTTTGTTTACATATTATTAGTTCAATTAGGCTTCCTAAGTTTTTTATAACCTTATCATAAGCTATAATATAAACTCAAGTAATGACGTAGACAGTTGGTTCGACAAATAAATATAAAAGATAAACGATCTATCTAACTTTATTCACCTGAACTCAGATAATATGAAGACCTCAAAATGGTACGGGAATGTGGAGAAATTATTCTTAACAATAACATTTTGACTTACGCAACTAAACTAGCTGGTTATCAGAATAAACCGCTAATTTTTAAATTACTTTACTCACCGTCTATGCAGCACCAACGTAAACTTTTATCTGATTGTTTTCTGCTAAAACATTATTTCGTTATTTGCTAAAACTATAAAAATATATGTATGCAAACAAAGACGGTATTAACTTGAGCAATTGAAATAATAACAATTTATTCAACTAATTACTGTAAAACTTAATTCAGTACCTAATGCTGAATGCATATTTGTGGTAAATGCAATTTGCCGAATCATCAACATCAACATTTTACATTCCACTTTTCTGTGACTATTGACTGTCAATGTCATAAATCATAATATCAAAATGTTGGTTAAGCGTAGATAGAGCTCAATTTTGTTAAATATATAAATATTGATTTTGCTTATATAGGTACATTAGATGATCCTTTTATTAGATAGAATTCCATCTAAGTAATTCAAAATAACCGATCTAAATTATTGAATTAGCGTAATCTTTCAAAATTATTATTAATAAAAAGTTTTTTTTAATGAAGAGAGGACAAACAAGCGTACGGATCACCTGATGCTTAGTGCAACCCAAATTCTCTTGCAACACCAGAGGAGTTACAAGAGCTTTGTGCGTTATTGTTGTTGAAAAGTGTTGGGCCCCCTTTTTGAAGGGACCCATGTCGTATCATCGTGGAAACACCGCACAAAGAAGCTCATTCCACAGCTTGGTCATACGTGGGAGACAGTTTCTTGAAAACCACACTGTGGAGGCCACACATCCAGATGGTGGGGATAATAGTCTAATTTGTGGCGTGTCGTGCGAATGTTGATTGCAACGGCAGGAATCAGGTTAAATCAAATCAGAATTCCGAAACTAGGCGAGTCTTTAAGGGAAGAATTATCGCTGTACGTTGTGTCCAGTGAGGAAGATCGTGGTCTACTTGCATAAACTCTCGGGAAGCCCAAATGATGGAAGTTTTGAGAGCAGCGCCTTGTACAATACACCAACACCGAAGGCCTTCGCTATGTCCAGGCTAACTGCCAGGCCTTCTCCCTTGCTTTCGATAGCTGCTACCCACCTATGTGTTAGGTATACTAGAAGATCGCCTGCCGGTCGTTGAACAACTTGTGACCCTCTACAAATATACAAGAACTAGCGTTTAGCTATCTCTCAACAGCAATAGGCCTGTAGTTTGCCGGATCCAAAATGTCTCCTTTTTTATCGGATGGACAAGGGCTGATTTCGACGAGTCCGGGGCTACACCTTTTGATTAGGGAGTGCTCGAGTCAATGCGTGAGCACCGGAGTGATTTAATGGGCACAAGTTCTGGGATGGAAGAAATGCCATCGAGCCCGCTCGACTGACGTCCAAGGAAAACAGAGCTCGCCTAACAGTTTTCTGTCTGAACTGTTCTTCAGGCATAGAGCTTTGACACCGCGCGATCTTCGTCAAGACTCGAGTTAGAGACAAAAAAAGTGCACAGGAAATCGCTTTTATCTTTTGCCGTATGGGCCAGGTTGTCATTATTCATGTGCAGTGACAGCAAGGATGGCTGGTTGAAGTTACCAAAGAAAGCTTGAAGAGCTAACGGCCAATTTAAAAAAAAATTGCCTCTATTACCTACTTTGTCCTTACCAATGAAATTCAATTCATATGATGAATAGAATCGACTCTTCACACACACAACTTGATAGCCGATAGATAACAATAATACATATTAATAGTTTGATTAATGACAGCCAAAAATAGCATATATATGACAGCGGTATAAGTTTATACACACAAACATTGATAGATTAAGTTGAATCCTGCATGAGAGTGTTTCCTCCATCTTAACTAAGTAAAAAGGATTTATTGATTAAAACTTCTTTTAAAACTTAATCTCATCTTTTAATCATCTAAACAAATTCACATAAAAACATAAGCGATGTGGTAACTTTTTTTATAGACTAAAATAAAAAGATAGACGGAGCAGTTGAAGTTTGGATGAAACCAAAATGAAAGTGTTGCTGCATTAAAATTAATTAACCATTCCATATTATGTAAAATTTAGACCTTAAATGATTTTCTCAAATTTTTGTATTCCATCATCTTATTATTTTAGTCTCGTATTACACTATCGTAACAATATTGATCAAAACGCACATAACACCACGACTAAAGAATAAAATTACATCACAATCAATTATTATCTGTCACGAGAATTAATAAATATCATAGAATTTTTTTACTAATAAATATACTAACATGTCATAAATATGTATTGATTTTTGTTCTTGAACTTGTCCAATCATAGAAGATTAATTACGGCACTTTTCAAATATTATGTACTTAAATACGACCGATTAGAAGGTCTAGTTGGCTATACATACTTAGACAAAAGTACCTCCAAATTCTAAGTGACATGATTAATTTCCACTAATGTCATTCACTGTTTGATGTATCTAATATGATTAGGTTTAGGATTTCCCCGTAGAAATACATAATGGTCTATTGAAAAATACTCTCATATAATTGACTAGTAGTGTTCAAAGTTACTTTATTACAATATCTTGCTTTCTGTTGTAAAATTTCTTTTACATTATTTCATAAAGCAGTAGGAAATAAAGCACTGCTAATTAATGACTGTTAACTCACAGCTTTAGTAGTACCCTATCATATCTTAAGGCACAAAGAAAATGGAAATAGACTTATTTGCGCTCGAGATCTGGAGTTACGAAAACCAGTGGCGCAAGCAATAGCTAATATTTTTTTTATTCAAGAAAGGGTAAACGGGCAAGCGACTTACATGATGGCAAGTGGTGAAGGAACCGCTCATGGACATCCGTTTCACCAGGGGTCAAGAGATGCGTTGCCATCCTTTGTGTATGCTCAATGTGGTCCCTGATTCGTATCGGGCCGGGAAAACTGATGCCTGATTTGATTCCACGAAATAGCTGTGCGATGCCAGTTTCTCGCAAAAAGCATGGTTGTGGAATGCCAGATGTCATCAGGATGCTGGTGGAGTTTCGCGTTATGACATGATCAGGGGCGTGCATTGGTTTTCTAGCAAGGTAGGCACTGTGGACCTAACTAGTCATTGTTGAGCTTTGGAATAAGCAACGATTGCTTAACGTAGATTTTTAGTATCTATCGTAAGGAAAAACTTTATGAGTAGGTGTTAAATGGAAGTTTGGTAATAAAATAACGGAACCAAATTAAACTAAATTAACTTTAACACTAGTGCTATATTTATTTAGGTTCATAACGAGGTAGGAACTGCCTAATTGCCGACATGATATGGTGGATTTCGACTACTGGTATGAACCCGAACAACTCCTGTGGGCACGCCCCGTGATATATGCGGTAAAAGAAGCAGACAGAACCCACACCCACGCTACGATAAAGAATGAGAAATGATGATTCGAGTCGCTTTTCGTTGTATGCGGTCAAATAGGAGAAGCTGGCACTGGGGAGCGTCCTCCCAGAAGTGGGAACAGTACCCCATGTGAGGCTGAATTTACGCCTGGCAATGCGACCACTGCCTGTGCTTACAGCTACGAGTTGTGAAGCCGATGGACATATGACAAAGAGAGGGCAATATATAGCAAGTAGCAACAAGCGAGAGCCACGTAATCACTTGCTTTACGGTGAATTAAGCACGATGCTTTACGTTACTTTATTATATAATAACCACCACTACATTATAACACCGACAAATTTTGTTAAAAAAAAAAATTTTTTTTTCAATAATATATTAATCGAACAAAAACACTATTTCAATAATGCACAGTATATACACATTGAACTTTTCACTAAATCCATTCAATATCATTTTTAAGATATATACAGCACTAATGTTGCACAATTTGTCAGCTGTATAGCTACAGATATACTGCTATAAGAATTTTGGTGACGCGAACTCATGAGACCTCATCCATCCAAAAAGTTTCTATGTATATATTTTTTATTATTCATTTATCGTGTGCGCCAGTCATTAGCATGTTGGTGACGCGAAACTATAAGATTTTTCCCCTACAAATAGTGCCCAACGCGGCTCAAGAAGTTTTTACTACTAGTCGAAGCGATGATGTGGCGAGTACTCGTATTTTAATCAAGTAGTTTTCAGTACGTAGTCCGTAGGATATATAGACTGAGAAGTTATATGAGAGAAGAAAGATATTATAATATAGATAATTTGTATATTATAATTATCACAAAACCATCGAATAATTTTACGCGCTGTAAACGAGACAATAATAATGCTACATTTCCACATCAAACGCGTATTTTTATAGTGCTATCAAAATATTATCTTGACTGTTGATGCTGACGCTTTGAAGAAACATTATTGTATATAATGTGGGAGGTTCTTTTTAGCCCATCTGCCCGTTGGCAAATATGAGCATCGTCATATATCCTGCCTTGATTTTTTTTTGTTGATGTGATATGATAACGAGACTCCATTGGAAGTAGTTTCATCAAAGAATATATTTTTAAAGCTGCCAAGTTACGTTATATAACAAAATATTAAAAACAATAGCTGGAAATAAAATCATCACAACTCCTTATTAATATATTATTCGACTGTGTATAGGTAAGTATAACGATACGTAAATTATAACATCGCATACAAGCATTCTCTTGGGGAGAATCTCTCCACAAATACAACAGGATTTTGAACATCATAAATAATATTATATTTGATTGTCAATAATTAAATAGTATTAGATTAGTAAATTGTTTAAGGAAAAACAGTTTATATCGAAGAATGATATGGAATTCATATAGATGTCGAAAATGTAGCCAAATGCTATCTCATTTCCTGACTATACACAAAATTAACGTAATCAGTACATTAATCAGATCAAAAAGTTTACTTTTAATAATGAGCATATTGAACAACTTGTATACTTGAATTCACAATTTAAATGAATTTGAATTTTTGAAAAGCGAGGTTGCCACTCAGCGCAAACAATGACAATGCACTTACGTACTTTACTTATTTGCATGTTGCCGCTCTTCTAGGAATCGAGGTACGTTGTCTATACAGACAACTTTTACAAAAATTATACTATTTATTTTTGTTCGATAATAATTAAATAAATATAATGATATACTTTATTTAAACACCATAATTTTAACTATTGTTCTGTGGATTAGTATAACATACTTGTATTTTCATTTATTGCATATAAGTGAATTCCATACGACAAAATAATATAAAGGAAGGAAGGTCATTCATCAAAATTGATGTCATTAAATTCATCTCGTGGTCTATCTTTTCTTAGTCCGCGTTATATAAATGGCTCTGAAACGAATGACAATTATCTAGATAAACTAGGAATATTTCACACACCTATTGAATACAAAAACAATCCTTATTAAAAGGCACTTAACTTTATAACCAGATACACGGAGTAAATAATTCTCAGAGGTACAGTGCTCCCAAATTAATAATGCGCATACAGATCTTCGGCACTTTTCGGCAACGGTCCCATTTCCCGAGCTCTATATAATTCCACATAGACTGAACACGTGCAGTCGACACCAATACTTAAAGATGGCTGACAGACCGGCTGCCACAGCCGACCACCCCATTTGTTTTCGTATTGTGCATTGTTTAGGGCTCTTACGATGGAATGATTCGGGTGTTTCCGGGAATACGCCCATTAGCGAAGATCTGTATGCGCATTATTAATTTTGGAGCACTGTATTAGTGATTTAACAGAGAAACGAGTAACGGTATATTTGTATAAGTTTTGGCAATACTATAATGTAGAGCACTTGCATATTGCAACCAAATCCATATTATTACATCCCAAACTGATTTGTTCGCAGAGCCTGAAGGAATTTGAACTAATATCAAATAAACACTAAGAGTGTTTAAAAGTGGTAAAGCAAGGATCTGTTCCTGCCTCATAAACATTATGAGGGTAACAAATATAATGCATAATCTTTATAATTAATAAACCTAAAAACACTATTAGCAGATACGACAATACGCTGATTTGTAAACAAACCAAATTCCTAAACGGCTACAGAGCTTAACTTTATAATTATAAGTAACCTCTGAATATTATCTACTCTAGTATCGTAACAATAAAACTATTATAATATCACCAAAATAGGATTAGTTTGTTAACAAAAACTACATTAATATAATTAAACTACGCGTGGAATTAACACTTAATACAACATACTAATAAATAATGTCATTTCATTTTTAATTACATACATATAAAATCTCAGACCAAAACAATAATAGAAATCTGCACATGACGAAAACAAGAAATCAGCTTACTTCCCGTACCTTAAAATTGCTGCGTGAATTAATTAGAAATATTACTATTATTATTACATAAGATACATAATAGCTTTAAGTGTAAATATATACTTTTATAATCCCAGCCACTGTTGAGGCATTATCTATTTAAAATTTAAATGTTTTATTAAAAAATTGCTGTCGTAAATCCAACTACTCCACAGCTGAATACCCTAAGTGATCCGACAGCTTGGGACTAGATTTTGATCATTTTATAGCAATAGCAATGACAATACAATATTGTATATTTCATTAAAAAGCGAACAAAAAAAAAAATGCTGGGAGTTTATTGCGCAGCTTATTCAGAGCGCCATTTGTTTCCGAAGCGGTAGTAGTGTCTAGTATATTAGAAATGACATCAAAAAGAATTCTGAAGGAATCAATTTTGAGAAAATTAATGCCTTTTATGCCTTTAACTAATAGTAAATACAACACGTGCCGTCCTCACTCAGAAGCTCTATGGGAGGACACATAACCAAGGCACTGCCACTCTTAACATATTTATACTTAACTAGCTGACCCGGCAAACGTTGTTTTGCCATATAAATTGTATTGATCTTTTTCTTGCTAGTTGATAAGAGATGGCGCTAGTTGTATTCATTAGTAACAATCACACTTCTTTTATATTTTGTATAATTCACACAATAGTTTTATAAATTATAGCCTATTTGTTATTCTGTTGTGGAAGCTATATTATTGTAAAGTTTCATCAAAATCTATTCAGTAGATTTTGCGTTAAAGAAGTTCAAACATACATCCAGACATACAAACTTTCACATTTATAATATTAGTAGGATTTATATGGTAAATTTATTGAAGTAGGCGTTACATTGCGGAAATACATAATTATCCAAATGTTTTGAGTTTTCTTTAGTGTTAATTCCGCCAATATTTGTCTTTGAACAATTCGACACGTGTTTCGCCTCTACACGAAACATCCTCAGGACATGTTGGCTCACCAAACACTGGCACTAGACTCAGTCTCTTAATACTAAAGAAAACTAAAAACATTTGTACTACTATGGTAGTCTATCAACTCAAGAACTGCTTGATCTTGATATTAATTATCCTATAATTTATTTAGTAGACGGACTTGCATTCAGCTAACACAAAGTAAATGTGTACAACAATGTAAGTTGAGCTCAAACCGACATTGCCAAACGCAGTAGACCGTACCGTATCGGCAATGAGGCAGTGCCACATCGTTGAAAATGAAACTTTAAAATAGGGTATAGCTTAAGCTGGACTCACGTCATCCCATACACCTTGATTTTATTCATAAAGTAAGTTCTCATTGGGTGCGTTCTGTCTATCAACTTATTTTAGTCTGAGATCAATCCATTTTGCTAATACGTAATCGATAAGTACAATATTTATATAATTACGAGTTAGAAATAAAACTATTTTGAATAGTATCGATAAATTTTGAAAAAAAAATTAAAGAATGGAACCGCTTTTAGGATTTTTAATCAAATCAAAATTTTTACCGAGAGTTATTATGAAGCGCCTCGGAATAGCGACTGTCGCTTAACTATCGCAAAATGTATGACGGGCGTCGCTTATCTGAGCGTATTGAGTCTTCTGGTAAAGGGTACGCGCTATAGTCAAGCGCAAGGCATTCGGCACCGGGCCTACTTATCGAGGCATTCAAAATAGTATTGGGCGTGACATATATAAGAAAAAATTATCAAGGAATCCTCTAAAAGCAGCAAAAATCTCGTAATATTGAAAATAGTTTTATTTCAATTTCTACTGTAGAATACTGACTAAATACAGACGGCGGCAACAGACCTGAAGCTCATTTTGTATTCCGCCTAAATATTTTTCTATTTTATTATTATTATAATTATTAATTGATTTCGGTCTAAGTTCACAACAATAACGGCAAATACTAATTTATTGTCAATATAAATGACAGTTACGAGTTACAACACAGATAGCTCCTTTGTTACGCCCCAACCCCCTTTTTGTACCCCTAAGTAATATTACTTCTCTGTCAGCGTTGACGCATAAGAAGATATTGAAAAGTGTACCTGTTTTTTTTTCTAAATTAGGATAATTGAAAACCTCAATAATTCTGAGCGGCACTACACTACAACTCGTCACCTTGAGACATAAGTTACCAAGTCTCATTTGCCCAGTAATTACACTAGCTACGGCGCCCTTCAGGCCGTAACACAGCAATGCCTACACATTACTGCTTCACGGCAGTACCAGGCGCCGTTGTGGTACCCAAAATCTAGCCGGCATCCGGTGTAAAGGAGCCTCGCACTTAGTTACATATACGTTAAATAAATTTATATAATATAAAGGTTGTTTCGATGTATATTAGGCGAAAACGCTGACAGAAAACTATTTGAATCTAGACAATGTCACACCAGCCAGAAAAGCAATATCAAATAAAAAAAATACAGTGTTACAGTGAAAAGTCATTCTGACAGTTCAGCAAATAAACTAATATGACATTATTAGACATGAGTTGCCAACCGAATCGGTGTGTGTGGGTTCAATATTATAACCGGCCAATGTCCCTGAAATTAGCATCTAATTATCATAAGCATATCACACAGGAGATTATACAGAGTTTGCATGGAGGCAGAGGAAACACCACAGCCTGTTCTTAGAGAGTGCGTGGCCGAACAAGGGGAAAACCACCGACCTCCAGCATCACTCGGAGACGTCTGTAGCAGTATTTTTTTACGACAATAAAGCACAAGACGAGCAGGACGTTCAGCTGATGGTAACTCAAACGCCCTGCCCATTACAATGCAGCGCCGCTCAGGGTTCCCGAAAAACCCAAATATTCGGAGCGGCACTGAAATTGCGCTCGTCACCTTGAGACATGATATGTTAAGTGTCATTTGCCCAGTAATTTCGCTATTTAAATTATTTAAACATGTGAACAAAAATACTCGCAGATGTGTATTTAGGACACATGTTATGTGAAGCGACATTTTTTTCATTTTAATATTGAGTATAACTCTCTAAAACAAAAGAGTCTGACAGCTTTTGATGGAAAACAGAAATAATGACGGGAATGTAGCAGTCAGATTATATATTTTGAACTTGCACCAATGACGTTCTATACATATGGACATATCATTCGCAGTCTTATAACGGAACGGCATAAGTGTGCTTAAAGCCAATGTAAGCACACTTTTCTCCATAGTCGTGTGTGAACTGTGTGTCAATTAACAAGCCTAAGTGTGTTATAAAAAGTGCTTAAATAATACATTAACGACACAAAAAAAAGATAGTGTGACTTATCATCGGTAAGATTATTTTATTATATAAGATTGATATGCAAAAAGCGGAAGTAATTTAATAAAACAAAAATTTTTTCATTAAATATGGTACAATATTATTGACAAGTCCCCAGACAAGACCCGCTTGTCAGAATGGGACAGATGAAAGGACACAATCGGAAATGTATAGACATAACAGTCGAAGGTTATTATGGTGTCATTTGTGGCATGTTCCATATTTCGGCTTTGATTTTGTATGAGGTGCATTGTCTATATGAATAGAACGTCACTGACTTGCACTGAAATTCAAAACATGAGTAAATAAAGTGTTTTATCCAATGAGGTTCTAGGCACATGGACATATCATTCGCAGTTTGATAGCGGAACGGCAAAAGTGTGCTAAGAGACAATGTAAGCACACTTTTCTCCTTTGTTGTGTATCAACTGTCATTATCCGAATCAGACCTAAACTGAATAAATGTTTTTTTACATAGCTGCTTATTGACTAAGAATAATTTCAACAACTGGACTAAATGCGGCAATGTATAGATTTGCCGTCAAACCTTATTATGGTGTAATTTGTGGCATGTTCCATATTTCAGCTTTGTTTTTATACGACGCATTGTCTCTATGTAAAGAATGTCATTGGTTTTGTCGAATACAGATTATCTTAGCAATTAGACCAAACCCTATCGCACCTATTCCCGTAACAATTGGGGACTGTACTCTCGAAATTGTTGACGAGTACGTCTACCTTGGACAAACAATCCAGGTAGGCAGGTCCAATTTCGCGAAAGAGGTCACTCGTCGAATCCAACTCGGATGGGCAGATCACTTATGAGGAAGCTCATGGTCGCTCAGAGGGAAGTGGAGAGGGCTATGCTCGGAGTTTCCCTGCGAGAACGAATCAGGAATGAGGAGATCCGTAGGAAAACCAAAGTCACTGACATAGCCCAAATGATTGCGAAACTGAAGTGGCAGTGAGCAGGGCATATAGTTCGACAGACAGATGGCCGATGGGGCAGAAAAGTCCTCGAATGGCGACCACGCAACGGAAGAAGCAGTGTCGGTAGGACCCCCACAAGATGGACCGGCGATCTGGTCAAGATCACCGGAATACGTTGGACGAGGGCAGCGCAGGACCGGTCGTCGTGGAGATCTTTGGGGGAGACCTTTGTCCAGCAGTGGACGTCTTCCGGCTGATGATGGTAGCAATTAGATTGGCAACCTACATTTACACAAACATAACAGAATATAAGTTTTGGTAAGCAGTATTTTATACTTTTTCACAACTCTGTTCTGCGACTAGAAGTGAGATTAATCGGTTAAAATAGATGATTCCTCTAACCTCAAATGAATGTTTACCATAGAAATCTAAATAAGAAAGTTATTGAAATTGCTGATTGTAAACAAATGATTTGATTGTTTGGTGGACAACTGTCGCCTATACATACATATATAGTATATAAATTGCTTCATTCGTTTGCAACGCTCCGGACATTATTTAGACTTCTATGATTTTTATCATCGTCATTAGTTAAAATTGACAACAAATTTAAAACAAGAAACGAAATATAAATAACAATTTTATATAAATAAAAAAAAAATCAAAGTAAACATTGTGCGAAAAAGTAATATAGCAAATTTATCACGACTTTAACGGGCAATTATGAAATTAGCAGACAACGACTAACAATGTAAAACTATGTCGTAGATATACCTTCTATTTCGTGGCAAGGAATGTAATGTTGAAAAACAAATGTAAGAAAATAAATTGTTTAGAACCTTCATAATACACATTTCAATTATCGATTCAAATTATCTTATATATTAATGAGGTTGGCAATAAAATTTATCACAAAAACTAAAAATATTTCATATAGGTACGTATCAGCTAGGGTTGTCAAATTTTTCTGGAAGATGTAGAGTATGTCTGTTTTCAGAAAAGTGTAAATATAGAATAATAATTATCATTTATTAGATTATTTAGAATGTATTTTCTTTCCTCCGACAACTTGTCGCATTGTCATGTGACTGTCCCGCACACAGCGTTCAGAAACGCCCAAGTTTTAATGGGCAATGGCTTTGGGCACCAAGTACATTTTGATTAGTACCTAAAAATCTTTTTTTTGCAAAAAAAAAAGATAGTATATCTGCGAAATCTATTAGTGTAATGGATTATAGAATACAGTTATTATGACGGGAACTCTGGATATACATTTTATTAATATGGTGCAGATTTTTCGAAAAAATTGCATGAATAGCGGTCGCGGCGAAAATATCGGCACCAAATTAATAAAATATATATCGTGAGTACCCTTCATAATAATTACAATGTTAAAGTTCCGCGATGATATATGATGATGACTTCATAAAAGTTTAAAAACATTTATGGAGTACACCTTTATGAAACAGAGTACTATTTCAGACTACGATTGGCAACCCTAGTATCAGCCCATGACCACTGACCTGCATAAATAACACTGGACAGGCTGTTCCATATGTTT
This sequence comes from Leptidea reali, assembly GCA_949711725.1. Lineage (NCBI taxonomy): Eukaryota > Metazoa > Arthropoda > Insecta > Lepidoptera > Pieridae > Leptidea > Leptidea reali. The sequence goes on from CATIXN010000012.1 coordinate 5,758,304, forward strand.
GACAGCAAATTTTTTGTGCCTATTTGAAGCGCCACTCGCGAACGTCCTGAGAACTAATTTTGACGTATAATACAAATGGCTGCGAAGGAACGTACAATATTCTGAAGTATTTTTGCAATTTGAATTAATTTCGTTCGTTTTCCGTATTATTTATACTTCAAGAATCAACGTAAAAAGAACACATTTTTTTTTGTAAATAGTTTCCCACCATCTATCGATGTTTGCTGAGGTTGTCATCACTAGTTTTAGTACCGCAGAATCTCGCTACATGGCCAACAGCGAATATCAAACAGGCACAAAAGCACTTTGACAGCCGCCAGTCTAGTGGTATATAGTAGAGGTCAGTGGCCCATGATAATAAAAAATTATTGTCTAAAGACAAAGCTGAATTGTATTTCTATAAATCATTAGCTTACAAGACAGGACTATAGTTTAAAACAGCCCCGTTACGTATAAAAAAAAACACTTCAAATATTAAAAAAAAAAAACTACACAAAGCCAAGCTTCAAATAATACTTAACAAGTTTCATAAGAGCTACATAATGTAAGCTCAACAAAAATATCCAAATACTAATAACGTTCTAATACCATTTTACTTACAAGTATATTAAAATTCTCTCGTTAAAGGAATATAGACCTACAGTGTATAAAGATAAGTGATCTTTTCAATGAGTGAGGGTTATCACTTTAAAAATCCCAGAGGATTAAATTACACATATTAAATTTGAAAACAAAATTTATGAACGATGCGGGACTCGAACCCGCGACCTCTCGCGCTCCTTGCAAGCGCTCTTCCACTGAGCCAACCGTTCGAGTGACGTAACGTTCATAAATTTTGATTCCTGTTCAACTCTCATGACGCACAACCTGAGAGTTTTTACAAACTTAATTTGTGTAACTGATCTCTTATAATGAACTTAAATCAATGTTTGTCTTTTCGTTTATGTCTCATGTCATTTTCAAGTGTCATATTTGTACGGCCTATGTACTCATATTCATAATAAATTAAATCATATTTTTTTATTCAGGCCAATCTGATCTGAATTACATTATAATTAGATCACATATCTCGATGCACTTTGCGTAACAATAGTTTATACTAAAGCAAGCGAAGCTTTCGACACAACCGCTAACACAGCACCTCGTACTGTTTAATACACTGAAATAAAAAAAAAATGTTACATTAGTAAAATTGAGATTATTAATAGGTCTCCTCGTGCCATTTGAAACTAGGATACTGCCGACGAACTTGTAAAAGGCGAAAACAATAAAAGGCATTTATTTTCTCAAAATTGATTCCTTTAGAATTCTTTTTGGTGTCATTTCTTATACTACTAGATACTACTACCGCTTCGGAAACAAATGGCGCTCTGAGAGAGAAGAAGCGGCGCAAGAAACTCTCCCAGCATTCTTTTTTTTGCGCTCTTTTCAATAAAAATATGCAATATTGTACAGTCATTTCTATCGCTATAAAATAATCACAATCTAGTCCCAGGCTGTCCGATCATTTAGATATTCAGCAGTGGAGTAATAGGATTTACGACAGAGCCATTTTTTTATAAAACATTTAAATTTATTTATAGATAATGCCTGAACAGTGGCTGGGACTTTATTGTAGAAGTGTATACATTTACCCTTAAAGCTATTATGTATCTTATACTACTTATAATACTACGCCAAAATCGGCGTACCCGTGCAAGTAATCTGCAAGAGTCAGCTTTTATTAAATTTTTCATATAATGAAAAGTAAAATGCCAGTTTGTTTAGTGGAACAAGAAATTAGATACACGCGGCATCTTGTCGGAGAGCGTGAGGAGACCTATAATTTATGATTTATACATATACTGAAAATACAAAATTAAAGATAGCATCATGCTCGTGAACAGTCGCCTCTTGTGGTGGCTGGTCAATCCTGTTATCGGGGTCATCAGTATATTTCTTATGATTTTATTTCTTAGCCAGCGCGCCTTCAGAAACCACATACTGAGCTGTTTTGGCGCCAAACCTGGCGCCGGCGACTTGAAACGTGATACCCACTTGTGTTTATAATACTCGAGGTATCATTATGCGGTTTATGATACGGATTGCTAGATAAACAAGCTTGATTATTGTAAACAAAAAACGTGATTTATGATAGATTCGTGCTGTGGTTGTTGCTTTTGCAATGACTTTCTTGCCACGTTTTCTCATTAAAGTTCAACTTTCCGAAGTGGTGGTACAATTATAAGTACATTCATAAGATTCAGTTTCACCTGAGTGAATAAATGATTTTTTTAGTTTAGTGAGGAATTTAAACAGGTATCTTTGACATTTATAATTGTAAAAAATATGACGTGTGTGTATTAGAGTCTACAGTTGACAAGTGAAACTTCTTTACGACATATCATATTTCTATTATTTACAACTTCACAGAAATTGTTTCGATGAGGCTTAGTAAAAAAATATACAAATAAGTCTTTTTATCACTTTCAAACTAATATAATATTATTCTTTTCGTCACAATACTGAACTTTGATAAAAAAACACACATGGCGCGTAACCAAAAATCGTAATGACATCGCTATAAAATTTCTCTCATACGTCGATAAAAAAGTTTCACTTCAATAACTGGTGGTCACGTCCCGGAAACCGTATTCAAAATAAATTTTTCCTATTATCGTTCGCAAAGTATCATTTTCCCACACGTTAACAAGAGCGTGCGGGAATGTAGCTGAGCGTGCGGGAATGTTTGAAAACAATTATAGTGGTCGAACTTTGCGCAACTTGATAGTATAGGTATGATACTCGTGCGCACGTACGAGGGGCGGTCAAAAAGTTCGCGGAATGGCGGGGTTGGCGGGGGTGAGGTCGCTCCTCCAGGTAGCCGCTACTTGAGTAACTCATAATTACTATATATGCCAATTTCTAGCCTAATTGGGTCATTAGCTTTCGAGTTACAAACGAGTGAACAAGTAAATCGGGAACAAACTAGCCACTATGGAGAAAATTGAACATCGCGCCGTCGTAAAGTTCCTCACCAAACAAGGAAAAACGCCTCAAACTATTTTGCAAGAGATGTTAGCTGTTTACGGAGACTCTGCTCCTGGTAAAACCATGATTTACAAATGGCACGGCCTTTTCAAGCAAGGAAGGGAGTCAATTGAAGATGATCCTCGACCTGGACGGCCCATTGAGGCCACTACGCCGGAAATCATTGAAAAAGTTGAAAAACTTGTATTGGAAGACGGAAGGTTGAAGAAGAAACAACTTGCAGCATCAGTTGGAGTATCAGAAACCACAATTTTAAATATTCTTCATCAACATCTTGGCATGAGTAAAGTGTGTTCAAGGTGGGTCCCGAGAATGCTCACGCCGCTGCAAAAACGTGAGCGCGTCAACTGTTCCCGCGAGTATTTGGACCGCTGTGGAGAAGTTAGGGAAGAAATTATGGCCCGAATTGTAACCGGTGATGAAACTTGGGTTCACCACTATGAGCCTGAGTCAAAGCAGGAGTCGATGCAGTGGCACAAAAAAGGCACACCACCCCCAAAAAAATTTAAAGTGTCGCAATCGGCCGGAAAGATCATGGCGACTATTTTTTGGGATACTGAAGGTATTCTTTTGATCGATTATAAAGAACGTGGTGTTTCTATAACGGGAGAGTACTACGCTTCCCTATTGGACCGATTAAAAGAAGCTATTAAAGAAAAAAGAAGAGGAAAACTGACAAAAGGTGTACTCCTTTTGCACGACAACGCGCCCGTTCACACGAGTCATGTTGCGACGGCTGCCATTCATCGATGCGGTTTTGAACAACTACGCCATCCACCCTACAGTCCAGACCTGGCCCCTAGCGATTTTTATTTATTCCCAAAGATGAAGAAAGAGCTGCGTGGAAAAAAATTTAGAGACGATGATGAAGTCAAGTCGGCGATTTCGGCGTATTTTGACGCCCAAGACAAAACCTATTTTTTCGACGGTATTAATAAGTTATATGCCAGATCCCAAAAATGTATTCGTGTTAAGGGGGAATATATTGAAAAGGAAAAATAACATAATGTATCATTTCATCTTTTTTCCCAGTCATTCCGCGAACTTTTTGACCTCCCCTCGTAGGTCATCGTAGTGCGCAGGTAGGATCGACCTACATTGCGCACTTGTCTCGTAGTGCACTATTGTAGTGGGTATAAAGATATACGAACGTGTAGACACAGGCGGGGGGGTCACCACAGGCGCGGCGCGTTGTTGCTGGGGAACCCGCACTCGCGCTCGCGCCAGTACGTGCCCGCGAACACCCAGGCCTCCTCGCCGTCCTCCATCGTCTTACTGAACAAAAAATTACTCAAAGTTCAAAATCAAATCTTCTTCTCCGGTCGACATGATTACTTGGCATTGCCTAGACATGTGGGTTCTCTCTGCATCTTCTACCGCATTTATCACGGGGAGTGCTCAGAGGAGCTGTACGGGTTGATTCCGGCAACCGAATTCCAACATCGTGCAAAGTACCATCCGCATAGCGTTGACGTCTGGCATTCCACAACCGCGCGTTTTGTAAGAAATTTCTTGCCTCGCACAGCCACTTTGTGGTATCAATTACCGGCTGCGGTTTTCCTGAACAGATACGACTTAGGGACCTTCAAGGAAAAAGCATACTGCCACCTTAAATACTGGCAACGCATTTCCTGACACCTGTTATTGCGGATATCCATGGGCGGTTGCATCATTTCTCCCCATCCCGTGAGCCACTTGCCCGTTTGCCCCTCTTATATAAAAAAAAAGTCAAAGTCAAATAAACTTTAATCGATTAGGCTTAAATTAAGCGCTTTTGAATCGTCACTACAAATATTTCTTTGAAACTACTGAATCTACCATATGTTCGGAAAAAGTAGAGGTCGTGGGAAGAACATACAAGAAACTCAACCGTCACTCGTGTGGACTGTAGGATCATCGCACAGGAGGCAGTGCCATCCAAAAATAAGGAGACCAACGATGACTACTGTCGCATCATTTTGGGACATTTATGACGTCACGATACATATTAGTTATTTATGCAACTGTTGTGTAATAAGGGGTATTAAAACACGAATGTGGATTCTGGATCGATGGACTCGGCTTCGCCTCGTGTGATAATAGTATCACATGAGTGTTTTAATACCTAATTATCAAGAGTTGCATACAAGACTTTATCTACACCCAGAATATGAATCCTCTAAAAGATTCTGGAACAGTTAGCTTACTGCTAACATTAAAACATCAGTCCTAGTATTAAGCTAATATCATTCATTACTGATTATATACAAATAAACTAAATATTAATGAAACAGTTATTTATTTTAGTAGTAATTTACATTTTGTATAGTGCAATAATTAAAATTCACTCGAATATTCAGCGTTTAAAATGAATCGCTCATTTTATGTAAACAAAACAATAAAAATATCGAAGAAAAATGGCGGGGATTCGAATAACCTACTTTTTTTTACGGCGCACGACGTACTGGTAGTGTGGAACGCGCGCAAACGAAAATGTTCTTTTTTGAAATTCATACAGATACCACGCATCAGGCAATAAGAATGTGGCTGTCTGTTGAAAGTCTTTGCGCATAAAGGGATCGAAAAAAAAACATAGGAGTGTTGTTATGAAATTCAGTACAACATTACAACACTCGTTTGGATGATGTAATGGTTATTAGAACATTGTGTGTTTTAATGTTGGTAATAAGCTAATTGTTTCAGAATCTTTAATAGAGGATTTAATGCATGGGTGTAGATAAATATTATTATATCAAGCAAAACTGTTTTTTAAGTACCAAAATATAAAGTAATGGGAAATAAAAACTATTTCTTATGAAGCTCATTTCACAGCGTGGAAAAAAATGCCTTGAAAACCGCACTTGTCACCGCCACACATCCAGATGGTGGATCTTAATTTAAAAAAGAAATTAAAATTAATTAGTGGAGTGTCGTGCGAAGGTGGAATTCGGCCGCAGGAATCAGGTTTCCACCTGAACCGCTATGATAGTAGTAATGGTCAATTAGTTATTTTTTTTTATGAGAATACGGTACAAGACGAGCAGAACGTTCAATTGATGGTAATTGATACGACCTGCCCATTACTAGATGCAGTGCCACTCCGGTTTCTTGAAAAGCCCAAAAATTCTATGCGGCACTACAATTGCGCTCGTCACCTTGAGATATAAGACGTTAAGTTGAAGCTCACTCATGAACCTGTTTTGTAACTTAATTGTATTTGTATGTTCACTTGTTTTCCGGGATACAGTCACGCCTAGGGCGGAAAGCGCTGCTAATTTTGTATTTTTATGTATCCATTTTGTCAATAAATATATTTTCATTTCATAAGTCTCATTTGCCCAGTAATTTCACTAAGTTACGAATGGTAAAGACGAGGTGAGCCTAACCGGAACCAAGCGGGCGTGTGATCGGTCGGGAGCCGCCGTCGTTCCCGCTGCGCCTGCTCCAGCTGTAGCTTGTACTGCTCCGCTCCCTCCACGTCACCCTCCTCGAGCGCCCTCTGGTCCGGCCTGCAAGTGAAAACGATAACAAATAAAAGTTAATGTCACACGATTATCTCGAACAAGGCCAACTTAACAAACTTGAACGCCTCCAAAATTTTGCCATTAGGTTTGTTTTTGGTCTACGTTAGTGTTCCGAAGAGCTGTTTAACCTAATTCCTGCCGCCGAATTCCACCTTCGCACGACTAGCCACAAGTTAGGATATCATCCTCACCACCTGGATGTGTGGCGGTCCTCCACAGAGCGGTTTTCAAGGAGCTTTCTTCCACGCACTACAAAGCTGTGGAATGAACTTCCTTGTGCGGTGTTTCCGGGACTATACGACATGGGTACCTTCAGAAAAAGCGCGTACACCTTCCTCAAAGGCCGGCAACGCTCCTGTGATTCCTCTGGTGTTGCAAGAGAATGTGGGCGGCGGTGATCACTTAACACCAGGTGACCCGTAGGCTCGTTGGTCCTCCTTTTCCATAAAAAAATTGTACCACGATAATATATACACATATTATAAAAATTTCATTGTTTGCTTGCATTGAATAGGCTCCGAAACTACTGAACCAATTTGAAAAATTCTGTCACTTACTAGAAGCTACACTATTCGGGTGATATAGGCTATATTATAATACTAAAACTCCAATAATGTAACCCAACGTGTAAAAAAATACCTAAAATATTCTTTACATCGCGTGCGTTGCGGAAAGTATTGATGATAGAATAAAATACAACACAATTAACAAAAAGTGTCTTTTGTTTTAAAAAATAATTGAAATATCGCTACCTGTTTGTACGCGGACGACGAAGTCGCGGAGACATAGGATACAGGCGAGCGCAACAAGGAAACCGAGAGTGTCATGATTAATTCATACAAAAACAATGTATCATAATAAAGCTCACCGTGAACATGTTAAGAAATATTTATAGAAACGAAAATTAAGATTCAATAATACGCGGACATTATAATAAAAAAAAACATTTAAGTACATATTTTTGAATATGTATGACATTTAAATAAAACACTTTTAATGGATTAAAACGCATGTAGTTGTGGGTTATAATTTAGAATTATTATTACAACTACACATACCGAAAAAGAAGAGGACATTCTGAGTAAGTTTTGCCAAAAACCATATGCCTACAGCAAATACCACCTCCGAGGCAACAAATGGCGCAAACTTCATAATGACAACTATGACAAATACTATCTTTGACTTATTTAATCTGCAGTCCCCCCGAAAACAAGATCTGGAAAGATCTCGCAACATCGGGTTAATTAAAATAAAAATGTAACTTTTACAACAAAAATCTAATGTAAAACACAGTTACAATTATTACGTGTTTTAACCCTTTAAAAGTGTTTAATTAAATGTGTAACACTCGCGTTAATCAAAGAAAATACAATATGTATGACGTTATAAGTAAAAAATATAATCTGTATTAGGGTAGGTACAAAGATAAGCGGGGTCGCGTAAAACTTTAATCACGCCAGATGTAACTTACGCGTGATTACTGAATTATTGGAATGCATAAAGGACGCAAGTTACGTGCAAGTGTGATGAAATACTTTTATAAGTACTTTCACTTTTACAGGGAAGTGCTTATTAGTGACACAACGGCTGGGCCGAAAATGTGTCAGTTGAATGAAATTCATCTTCGAGGAGATTAAACGGGCAGAATAATTAACGTAATATGAAAATGTTTTGCTGGCGTTCTCTTCTTTTTTTTGAGAGGATATTTATATATTATTTTTCGGAATACTTTACAGTCCAGTTACAATTAATTCATTTTATAAAGCTATTTCAAAGCCAAACGGGAATTATTTTACTGAACCCAAAATTCATAGCTGAATCACAATTCCGCTTGTCACGTCGTCGTAATTTGACTTCCTACGGCGCCCTCCAACCAGAAACACGAATAGTATTTGCACACTATTACTTGGCGGTAGAAAAAGGCTAGGAGTCTGACAGGAGGACTGCAACTATTACTTCTATCTTTTTTATGAAAATAGGGGACGAGACAAGCAGGACGTTCAGCTGATGGTGTTTGATACTAATCCAACCCAAAAATTCTGTGCGGCACTATAACTGCGCTGGTCACCTTGAGACATAAGATGTTAAGTCTCTTTTTCCCGGTAATTTCAGTAGCTACGGCGCCTTTCAGACCGAAACACAGAAACTTCACGGCAGAAAAATGCGCCGTTGTGGTATCCATAATATCTCCCACTGGTAAACTTACTCTACGAGCAAGATTCAGGCAAGTCAGTCACCAACCTTAGTCTGGTGTCAGTGTAAGGCAGCAGCTCCCTGGTGCCAGGCTCGATCTCGTTGAGCTCCATCGCGAACCTCGTGAACCCATAGTACAGCTCATACTCCGGAGGCATGGCGCCTGAAACATAGACAAAACCGCACTGTAGAGGAACACTACAATAATTTGGCGACAGAAATCAGTTCAAACAGCTCTTCCTAGCACTTTCCGTGATCTATCCTACGGTAGAAAACGTTAAATGTGCGATGCAACGCAAATTTCAAGCATTTCATCAGACAAGGAAGGCATAGTATAGAAGATTATATAGAAAATAATGATACATGGTTCATGTCTTGTTCTGCGCAGGTCAACTAAAATTGTATAATAAAAATTATATCTAATAGGCAATTGTTGAAAAGATGGGCTGGGAGTTTCTTATTAATTATTCTCTCCATGTCAAAGTAAATGAATTACTCCTAACAATATGAAACGAACACCCTCAGGCTCTTTAATTATAAATGTTTATTGTACGATATCACATTGTAATCCACATTTTTATATAAAAAGAAAGCCCGCTGTGTTTTTTGCACCCGTTCTTCTCAGGTCTGAGGCAGTCTTTTTTGAATGGGTGGTAGTTTTTGACGTTCAATAAGAGATTTTGAATAGAAAAAAATATTTGAATTTGAATAGTTAGATGCTTCTGGTGGTTGATATATTTGTTTAGTTAAGTAATAAAGGTAATAATAGCGTGAGACTCACCAGGTCGCCACAGCGATCGCGCGGCGGGCGGCTCCCCCGCATGTAGGCCTTCGGACCAGCGACCGTGGAGTCTCAGGCGAGGACGACCGCCGCAGTACACGGCGCCACGCACCTCGTGGCGGCTGTTGGACCACGAGCTAGCCTGCTGACAACCATGGGATTAGCAAAGAGCAATTGCACGATTTTTTTATTTTTACGATAAGGACCAAGACGAGTAGGACGTTCAGCTGATAGTAATTGATACGCCCAGCCCATTACAATGCAGTGTCGCTCAGGATTTTTGAAAAACCCAAAAATTCTGAGCGGCACTACAATTGCGCTCGTCACCTTGAGACATAAGATGTTAAGTCTCATTTGCCCATTAATTTCACTAGATACGGCGGCCTTCAGACCGAAACACAGTAATGTACACATAACTGCTTCACGGCAGAAATAGGCGCCGTTGTGGTACCCATAATCTAGCCGGCATCCTGTGCAAAGGAGCCTCCCACTGGTAACGTTATTCCAGAAAAACATTCCAAACCACGATCATGTCGAAATTGAGTTAAGAACACAATACTGGTCACGTGATTCATATTAACGGACTGACAAAAAATGGCAGCCCTACTGTAACTCTTTAAATGACATCATGAATTAGAAGCCCAACCCACATGTATGGATTACACTAACATTATTAAATTTTAAACATGAATTCCTAAAAATGTGATATTTGTGGTATGGAACGTTTTTCTGAAACTACGTTCAATTAAGGTCTGACCGCATTTGAGCGGCACGTCGCTTTACTTTCCTCGACGGTAACTATCGCATTACAACTGCAGTAAGCAGCAGCTCGCATCAACTAGCATTTGGTCATTATTTATTTATTGTGTGCAGAAGAACGATGTATGAAAGAAAAAAAAAACAAAAAGTAATTGCCATACACACCAAAGTCACGCTATCAAGAAGGCGAATATCACTATTCCTCGCCTTCCTAATGGCTCATAAAAGGCATAAGAGGCATTTATTTTCTCAAAATTGAATCCTTTAGAATTCTATTTGATGTCATTTCTAATATACCAAACACTACTACCGCTTCGAATACAAATGACGCTCTGAGAAAGAAGAAGCGGCGCAAAAAACTCTCCCAGCATTCCGCTCTTTTTAATCAAATATTCTATATTGTACTATCATTGCTATTGCCATTGCTATAAAATAATCATAATCTGGTCCCAGGCTCTAGTCGGATCACTTAGATATTATTCAGCTGTGGAGTAGTAGGATTTACGACAGAGCCATTTTTTAATATGCTCTGCACCGTTTCACACTTACTTTAGAATGTTGAAAACAAAATTCTATAAACTTAACAATAGACAGTATGTATACTGAACGCTTCCTGTGTCACTGCGCGTCGAAATATTTTCTCTCACACAACTCTGTATCGACGCGCAGTGCGGCATTGCTCCAGTGCGACAAGCTCCATACAAAATGGAAGAAATAATATCTCGACGCTTTGTGCCGCGCAGTGCTGCGGTAGTGTGGTCCGGCTCTTATGTTGCGTCAATACTACACGTCGAAAATGTATCAATCAGAACTGCAGTATGAGTCACCTTGACAAAGTTGAGTTTGCAGGTGATGTCGGAGCCGCAACACACAATGTGCATCTCTCCGTACTGGTCCACCCAACGCTGCCCGCCGAACAGGTTGTGCACGCAAGTGGTCACCTGGTGAACAATTTGTTATTATACATATTATATGTGTAACGAAAAATTACGAACGATGCGGGACTCAACCTCGCTCTTACCAACTGAGCCAACCGTTCGAGTGACGCATGGATCGCAAATCTTGGTATGTGTTGTTCAAGAAAATTTATTGAAGTAGGCGTTACTTTGCGGAAATCCATAACTATCCAAGTATTTTCAGTTTTCTTTAGTGTTAATTCCACCAATATTTGTCTTGAAACAATTCGGCACGTGTTTCGCCCTTACACTATCCTCAGGGGAGATGTTGACTCGCCAAACTCTGGCACGAGACTGATGTCTGATGTCGTGATTGTCTTGTTCAACTCTCAGCTTGTAATTATCATACTTGATATGTCGTCGTTTTCAAGATCGTACAGAAAAAACTATTTCTGTCAGAGTAACTTTATTTATCGAAGCGGAGGACAAAACAGAGTAATTGACCGCTGCCCATACTCTTTTACAACAGAACATTGATTGTCTGATTTGAGATATATTTAACTGTACCTTGTTCCATGTGTAGTGATCGCCCGTCGTCGACAGCTTGAGATGCACATTCCCCGCGGGCTGGAACTCCATCGACTTGCCCCAGAACTTGGTCTTGATCCTTGCCTCCTGCCAGAAGGTCCACTTGCTGGACTCGGCGTAGCAGGCCGACACCGGGGGATGGTGGGACACCTAGCAATCGAATATAGAATATTTCGTCAATATAGGTTTTAGAAGTGAACACTTCTTTGGGAGCGATGAGCTCTTTATTTTGTGGGAAATTTATATCGAAACAGACTGAGCTGTCACGCTCCGCTATGTACCGCAAGTCCGAGTAAAACCTGCTCGAGTCAACCAAGGGAGTGCAATTGGAGCATAATTTAACAGACTAATTTATATACATTTATAATCTCGACTTAATAAAATTTTAACGAAATAATAATTTTAAGAAGAATGATTTCCTGTGGGAATAACCGATAGAACACTCGTTCTATCCGTTATTCCCACTATACGTTATATAATGTTACATAAACCGACTCATATTACACAACGCAATAATATTTTTCTTAATGAAAGAGGAGTATTAAATAAAAAATATTAAATTACTGGGCAAATGAGACTTAACATCTTAAGTCTCAAGGTGACGAGCGTAATTGTAGTGCCACTCAGAACTTGTGTGTTTTTCAAGAATTCTGAACGGCACTGCATTGTAATGGGCAGGGCGTATCAATTACCGTCCTGCTCGTCTCGTCTTCTTATTTGCATAAAAAAAAACATGATGAATGATCTGAAAATGCTCCATAATGCGCCACGACACAACAGAAGTCGCCCCAACACAGTAATATGAAGTCAGCTTTAAGCGTGGAAAAAACGAACATCGAACTACAAAATAAGGATTCAAAGGAACATTGCACGCCTTTAAGAAAGGTCTACTTATATGGAACACACCTCATGTGCTTGTAATAATAAGACTATACGGGAACTCGGTTCAAGATCCCGTATCGAGTAATGATGGCCCGCCATCAATATCCCAGTATGTTACAGTAAACTTTATTTGTAAAACGGTTTGTCGGAGTTAGGATCGACTTGTTTCGGACTATACAGAGATCTATCATTAGGGTGAGTGTAGTAACATTATTACATTAGGTTCGATAAGGTAAAAGTATTAGCCCTCGACAAGAACTTTGTGTATAGCAAGCTCTTGGAAGCCATCGAAATGAACAGACGGTCGAATTTTAATAGAGACAAGTTATTATTGTTGTTTTGTACATTTTCTGGGATCGTGTTGTAAAAGCATACACGTCGCCCATTAAAGAGAAAGACTTACTAACTCCACAACTGAGTAGTAGGCATAACAAGTTCATGTGGCAAATTCGCTAATGTACTTAGGATCATACATAACAGTATAAAGAATATATTGAGATGCAACAGTTAAAATGTATGCTTCTTTAATTTTTTCTCGTTATGATCCAAACCTAAATCCAATGTGCTATAGATACATAATATAATATTGACAAACTCTTGCACAAATTATCTTGCCCCAAACTAGGCATAGCCTGTACGATATATTTAATACAATATATTTACTTAAACAATTAAACATCCATGACTCGGAAACAAACATTCACCATATAAATGATTGCAACTACCGGGATTCGAACCCGAGACCTATAGCTCAGTAGGCAGGGTCACTAACCACTGGGCTAGAGGGGGTTGTCAACATATTTTTGAGTAGAAGGCTACCTGCTCGGCCAGAAACCGGAAGCCCTTGTCTTCTCTGATGCACTCGTAGGTCTCCGCCAGCAGCGGGTTGAACGGCTTGGAGGCCGCTCGATGCGCCGAAGCCGCGTACGCCGAGACGGCAAAAGCCGCCACCAGCGACATTCGCTCCACGCTGTCAACACAACCAGCCGCGGTATCTAGCAGCTCGCTGTACTCCAATTCTTCGCAGAGACGCTGCAAATGAAAGATCAGTGATGTGAAATGTGATCTAGTCGATTAAGTTCGTTATATAAATATACTAGCTGACCCAGCAAACGTTGTATTGCCGATATTAAAATCGCGATACAAAAGTAACCGTTGATCGTAGATGGGTGAAAATTTGAAGTTGTATGTATTTTTTAATGCTGACTCATAATCAAACAAATTTAAAAAAAAATGTCAGAAAAATTAAAAAAATAAATTTCGTGTGGTATGAAAAATAGATGTTGGCCGATTCTCAGACCTACTCAATATGCTCACAAAATTTCATGAGAATCGGTCAAGCCGTTTCGGAGGAGTACGGGAACGAACATTGTGACACGAGAATTTTATATATAAGATTTGGCCATTTTTTTTACTATAAAAGTATTTCCTAGGAAGGCTCTATTGCACAGGATTTAAACCTTACATGACCATAAAGTCAGCGATATATTTTTGTATTTGACTACCTATTTCATTTTTATCAACATATTATTTTATATTTCAATATTTTAGAAAGACGTCATTAGTCAAAGTATAATAATGGTTTTTTTATTTAAAGTGATTATGTACGAAATCCATTGTATTCGATTTTGACCTTATGGTAAATTAAGACCTTTATAAAAATAAAAATAAAGTGGAAGGCTCCATTGCACAGGATGACGGCTAGATTATGGGTACCACAACGGCGCCTTTTTGTGCCGTGAAGATGCTATGTGTAAGCATTATTGTGTTGCGGTCTGAAAGGCGCCGTAGCTGGGGGTATACTGGGCAAATAAGATTTAACATCTCATGTCTCAAGGTGACGAGCGCAATTGGGAAAATTCTTCACTTCACTAAACGCCATCATAATTTGGGAGTCACTAAAACGATCGGTACGATTGGTAGTGAAGAAATTTTCCAATTACTGGCCTCAACGTTTAATGCATTGTATTGCAGCCAATGTAGACCATTTCGAATTAGCTTTTTATATTTAAATTGTTTTATATTTATGTATTAAATTACACTGTAACTGAAATAAATGTTATTTGCAATAGAATATGCGATTAGCCGTGACCCATGCGCGGTGGACCCATCAAATGGGGATGGATTGTCAAAGGAATATTTTGAAGGAAGTGACAATATTCAAATTCAAATATTTTTATTCAAAATAGGATTTTAAATCACTTATTGAACGTCATAAACTACCTCCCATTCAAAAGAGACTGCCTAAGACCTGAGAAGAATGGGCGCAAGAAACTCAGCGGGCTTTTTTTTAAAATATAAAATATGGATTACAATGTGATATCGTACAATAAACATTTATAATTAAAGAGCCTGAGGGTGTTCGCTTTATTCCCAGTCCGTGGTGTCATTAAGAAAATCGTTTATGCTATAATAACCTTTCCCGCACAAACGTTTTTTAACAATTATTTTAAATTTCGTAACATATTTGTTTTGTACATTTTCTGGTATCATATTGTAGAAGCATATACATCGCCCAACAAAAGACTTACTAACTCGACCCAACCGAGTAGTAGGCATAACAAGTTTATGTTTGTTCCTCGTGTTAACATTATGAATGTTACAGTTTCTAGAAAATTCCTCAATGTGCTTATGAACATGCAGAACATTATCAAAAAAGTATTGAGAAGCAACAGTCAAAATGTTTATTTCTTTAAATTTTTCTCTTAATGATTATTTAGGACCTAGGTTATAAATCGCGCGAATAGCCCTCTTCTGCAGCAAAAACATAGCATATTGCAACAACACTTGGTAAATGTAATGTAGTGTTGTAATGAACCTACATCAGTTCGTAAATGTAAGGTGGCCTGCGTAGAATCAGACAATAACTATGCATAATTCAAATATTTTTATTCAAAATAGGATGTGAAATCACTTATTGAAAGTCAAAAAATCTACCACCCATTCCAAAATGAATTGTTTAACATGGGTTGTAATGGTACAACAGGAATTGTTGCGCCCATTCTTTTCAGTTTTACCATCTTTACCAGTGGGAAGCTCCTTTGCACAGGATGCCGGCTAGATTATGTGTACGTACTGCTATTTCTGCCGTGAAGCAATAACGTGTAAATATTATTGTCTTGAAATGAGACTTTACATCTTGTCTCAAGGTGACGAGTGCATTTGTAGTGCCGCTCAGAATATTTGGGTTTTTCAAGAATCCTGAGTGGCACTGCATTGTAATGGGCAAGGCGTATCAGTTACCATCAGCTGGACGTCCTGCTCGTCAGGTCCCTTATTTTCATAAAAAAAAATCCTCACCTGCAGCATGTTGAGCGGCTCGTTGATGGTGACCGGCATGGATATCTGACTGAGGTCCTTGCCGATGTTCTTGTAGAGCAGGTTCCAGAGGCTGGGCCCTCCCGGATTAGGTCGCGGGGAGGGGAGGCGCGACCGGCGCGACCACTCCGTGGGAGGATTCAGCGGACACAGCTGACTCGACGGACGCTCGCCTACGCGACCAACTGTTAGCCAGACATCGTTTTGATACAGAAATTATTTAATAAAAATAGTTTAAACTTAAGGAAATTTATTGAATTAGGCGTTACTTTGCGGAAATCCATAATTATAGAAATGATTTAAGTTTTCTTTAGTGTTAATTCCGCCAATATTTGTTTTTAAAACAATTCGACACGTGTTTCGCCTCTACACGAGGCATCCTCACGACGCGAGCGCTCAGCGCGAGTCTCGTGCCAGATTTTGGCGAGACAACACGTCCTGAGGATACCTCGTGTAGAGGCGAAACACGTGTCGAATTGTTTTAAAAACAAATATTGGCGGAATTAATCATTTGTATAATTAAACTTATGGGCCTAAAGCTTAAAGTGCATAATCAACGTACTTGGTGCTTCGCTGTTATCGGAGCTAGCTGACCCATCCTCGCTGCTGAGGGATCCCGCCTCCGAAGTAGAGTCACCGTCCAGTTCTATCACTCCTGACTGGAAACTCATTATTTTATTAACTGGTAACTAGCAAAACTAACCGTTTTAACTCTATGGGGACTGCAATTATAAACCTCACCATCCGCATTCACCAGACAACCATTTTTTTCGTGAATTGGACAACTTTCTACGTGATAAAAAGTTTTCTTCTCAGGAGGCAGTACAAAAAGCTTTCACACAGTTTGTCGAATCTAGATCACCACAGTTCAATTGCAAAGGCATAAATGACCTTCCTATTTTTTATTAGATTGCAGCAATGTATAGATAATAATCGTTATTATTTTGATTAAATATGTTAAATTCAAAAATAAATCGGCAATTTTATACTTTATCTTGTAATATATTATTATACTTGTTTCAACAACTTATTGATAGATATACCTCGTTGGCGATGATGGTAGTGGGCTTCAGGTCGTCCTCGTCGTGTTCCTCCGCATCGAAGAACTCGGAGGCGGAGACACAGGACGAGCTGTAGCTAAGAGAGTGCTTGAACTGAGGATTCTGAAACGATAACCTATTTATTTTATAGCAATAGCAATAACAGTACAATATTGTATATATTATTAAAAACAGCGCAAACAAAAAAATAATGCTGGGAGAGTTTCTTGCGCCGCTTCTTCTCTCTCAGAGCGCCATTTGTTTCCGGGGCGGTGGTAGTGTTTGAATTGACATCAAAAAGAATTGTAAAGTAACCAATTTTGAAAAAATAAGTTTGTTGGGAATGTTCTACTTCTCTACAAGAAACTCTCGCAGCATTCTTTTTCATAAAATATATAACATTGTACTGCCATTACCAACAAAACTAGAAATACATTTCATTTTTTACTTAATTAATAACTAATAATCAAACATTATATTTTTCGAATCAAATGCACGCATTAACACCAACATGAGCTTCCTTGTGCGGTGTTTCCGGGACGATACGACATGGTTACCTTCAAAAAAAGCGAAGCTTCCTTAAACGCCGGCAACGCTCCCGTGATTTCTCTAGTCTTGCAAGAGACGTACGCTCGCTTGTCCTCCTTTTCCATAAAAAAAAAATTAGGTGCCTGATACTGAGCAACGTGTTATGCACACAAAATGGCGGCGGTTCGGCGCATGTATTAACGATTAAAGATTTGAGATTTAGAATGTGACTTACGTCAGAGTTGGCCCCCATGGACGATATCTCGGCCAGGTCGGACGCGTCGTGTATCCGAGACAGCCGGGACCGTAGCTCTGTACGATACACTTCACACGTCATTAAACAAACACTTTGATGCGGGTACGACACGATACAGATATTCAACAAGGGACGAGACGAGCATGACGTTGAGTTGGTGGTGATTGATACGCCCTGCCAATAACAATGCAGTGCCGCAGAGAATTCTTCAGCATGTTAAGTCACATTTTTCCAGTAATTTCACTAGCTACGGCGCCCTTCAGACCGAAACACAATAATGTATACACACTACTGCTTCACGGCAGACAATAAGGAGTCTCCCACTGGTATATATGTAAATAATATTCAACTGTAAGTTGATTTTCAGCTTAGCTTAAATTATTATCGCGTAGCCTTTCCAAGGTGATCATATCTGATGGGTACTTTAAAAGAATCGTGTACGTAAGCGTGATTTCTAAGTCGTTGCAAAATAATGTTAGCCGCGGTGATCACTTAATAAGAGGTAACCGGCACGTGCATATTATGATTTAAATAATAATATAATATTGACACACTTTGACACAAATTATCTTGCCCCAAACTACGCGTAGCCTGCACTATGGGTACAAGACAACGATATATTTAATTCAGTATACTTACAATCATATAAAAATTTATGACTCGGAAACAAACATCCAATTTCATCATGTAAATGTTTGCACCTACCGGGATTCGAAATCGGTACCTCTAGCGCAGTAGGCAGGGTCACTAACCACTGTGCTATATGGGTCGTCAGATATAATATAAAATAAATAAATAATAATTAAATACATAATATATTTTTTATAGACTTTATTATTATGCCTATATCAATAATTTATAAGCTTATTTTTTTAATAATTGCAAAATATACACCGAAATTCAGATATTTTAAAAGGGAAGTTGGTCAGAGCGAGTTTTATAAATGAACTATGACGTCATAGTACATAAAACTCAAACGCGAGAAAATGGCATATTTATAACGTGTTTTATAATATGATTATGTATACTTCGAAATAAAATATACATAGGTATTCCCTATTTTTGTTTGATCCAACCAACCCCTTCTGAATATAGCGAAGTCACAGTATTTTACAATATTAGTGTTAGGATTCCACGGCCAGTGATTGGTCAGTAGGCATGCTTATTACCGCTGTTAAATTGCAAAGACATATTTTTGAAACATTACATATTTATCTAGCCTACCTTTTTCTGTGGTAGTATAACTCACTTACATAAGTAGGGTAACTCAGTGGGTTGGTATAGGCAGTCTTATGTGGTTACTAAAGGTTTTTTTACTATTTATTATATAGCGTAAGATAGAACTTACTGGGTGGGTGTTCATGGGTAGAAATTTGTTAACAGAATAACGGAACAAAGGTTCTTATTAAGGTAGGCATTGCTTATTTACCTATATGGAATGCACGCCCCTGTGTGTGTGCGTCGATTTGGGCGCCCTAGTATGAAGTTAATGTACTGTTCTATTACTATATTGCGCCTTAGGTACACGAATAATTAAGATTCAAAAGTGATTAATGGGTGAAGATTATTGGATGAGGGCAGCGCAGGATCCATCGTCGTGAAATCTTTGGGGGAGGCCTTTGTCCAGCAGTGGACGTCATCAGGCTGATGATGATGATGAGTGAAGATTATTTGTTTTCGTGTTTACTCACCGGAATTTTGGTGCAGTGCAGTGGACAGGTTGGTCCTGAGTGCGGCCACCAACCCCGAACCCCCCGACCCGCGCACACCTTCTGGTGACTCCATGGCCGCGCGAAGACGACCCCGCTCGCAAACCTATTATTTAACATTTAATGATTTAATAATAATATCCTCGGTATGCTTACAGCAACGCCAAATCGCACACCGAGTCAAAGGTTGCATATACAAAGTTTATTAAATTCATATAAACTAACACTAAAATCATCTAATTCTTGGTGCTGAGCCATAAGGCCATTAAGCAAGATGCGCGCAAGGTTGGCACATTTTTCGAAAAAAAATATCCGCGTTGATGCTAGGTGGAAAAAGGGCTGACGCCTGCACAAACGGACAGCCCTATCCGGCGCCCTAACCTCTAATGCACATCTGCAGAGGGTAACAGGGTTATCAACGTTGAGTAAAAGGTAATAGTGAACCAGAATGGCTCTGGTTCTCCTTGTTTGCAAAGTGTGTAACCCTACCATACCCGATACTGGATGGATACATGTACGGATAATATACCATAAGGAGTGATAACATAACATATTGCAACACGCCACGAAGATACATCCATTCATAAAGGTGCTCTGACACGGGGAGAATCACTGATAAGAAACTCCTAGCCCATCTTTTAATAGTTATTTATGCAACTGTTGTGTAATAAGGGGTATTAAAACACGAATGTGGATTTATCTCACGAGGCGAAGCCGAGTGTGATAATAGTATCACATGAGTGTTTTAATACCTAATTATCAACAGTTGCATACAAGACTTTATCTACACCCAGAATATGAATCCTCTAAAAGATTCTGGAACAGTTAGCTTACTGCTAACATTAAAACACCAGTCCTAGTAGTAACCTAATATCATTCGTTACTGGTTATATATAAATAAAATAAGTATTAATGAAACAATTATTTATTTTAGTAGTAATTTACATTTTGTATAGTGCAATAATTAAAATTCACTCGAATATAATGTTCTTTTGCAGCGTTTAAAATGAATCGCTCATTTTTTGTAAACAAAACAATAAAAATAACAAAGAAAAATGGCGGGGATTCGAATAACCTACTTTTTTTTACGGCGCGCGACGTTCTGGGAGTGTGGAGCGCGCGTAAACGAAAATGTTCTTTTTTTGAAATTCATACAGGTACCACGCATCGAGCAATAAGAATGTGGCTGTATGTTGAAACTCTTTGCGCATGAAGGGATCGAAAAAAAACAGGAGTGTTGTTATGAAATTCTGTACAACATTACAACACTCTTTTGGGTGATGTAATGGTTATTAGAACATTGGGTGTTTTAATGTTGGCAATAAGCTAACTGTTTCAGAATCTTTAATAGAGGATTTAAAGCATGGGTGTAGATAAATCATATAACAACTTAGCCTATTTAATATAATATTCTTAGGAACATAAGAAACATTTCAAGACGTGACGTCACCTCTCCCCACTTGCAGCCGACAGACCGCTATATAAGCGGTAGCAGAACAGTTGGTTATCATTACTTCGTTCGTCGTCGGTCTGTGAACATCTCACCGAAACTCTGTCCGTTTTCGTATTGATTGTTTGTGGTGAGTAATTATTTAAATTGTGTTGACAGTGACAGGTGGACAGGGTGAAGACGTCTCCCTAGCGTCGACACAATTTCGCCATGTCACACTTCGACGACCAACTTTTTTTTTATAATATATATTTAAAATACAATAAAGTTACAGCTTACAATATAATAACAGACACTTAAACTTTAGGAAGCTTATCTGTGTGTGAAGCCGCTTAAAATTAAATTACATAATATTTAAAAAGAAAAGAACAATTATTTTCAATTAATACAGTTATTACAAGATGTTATTTTAAACAAAGTAGTATAGAAATCAATAAAATGCTAAATAAAAAATAATTATCAACTAAATGTTAGTAATTACAAATTAGTCCCTCCTTAACCTAAACCTAAACTCCCTCCCCCCTTATTGTGTGAAGTGATTTATGGATGGACCCTTCCGTGGGGTTTGCATGCATTAATGAAGGTACCTACTCATGTCAAATCGACCTGGATACATCGCCCAAGGAAGGTCATTAAATATTTCGATGTCTGTGGCGGAATACTCACTAAAGTGGCGACGATACTCTTCAAGCTGGTGACCAGATCTTTGGCAAGCACGGTGAAGTCCTCCCGCAAATGATGGTCCGGGGTCAAGCTGCAAAGGCTGGCTGGTGCAGCATTCAGGGCTTCAGCTCCAGGCAAGGATTGTGGCCGAGTGGCAGCACACGCTAAAATTACATCATTCCCTCGAATCAGAATCGTAAAGATTGCATTTAAGCACGGAACTTACACGCATTACATGAAACATTCTAAAATACAAACATGAAAAAGACTAATTGATACGCCCTGCCAATTACAATGCAATGCCGCTCTGGAATTTTGAAAAACCCAAATAAGATCTAAGTTTCATTTGCCTAGTAAAACAAGATTAACAATTTTTATATTAGGACAAGCGAACCAAAGTTGAAAGTTAAAGTTTCTATTTCCCATTTGAATATTATTATTTAAAAAACAATAACAGTATTTTTGGGATTTTCAAGAATCCTGAGCGGCACTGTATTGTAATTGGCAGGGTGTATCAATTACCATCAGGTCGTCTCGTCCCATATTGTCATAGAATATTTGACAATAGCACACTCCGAGAGTGGGTTGCATTTTAGTTTGTTTGATTGTCATTTGTTTTTACATGGTGGCATATGGTTAAAAATTGTGTGGCGGCAGTGTAATGAATTTAACTCGAGAAAATATACGCGCCATTATTTTTCGACGTCCTTCATCACGACATTGAGTCCTTATATTCAGCTGAGTTAAAAAGTTTTTGACGGTCTCAAATCTAGAACTGATGACGCATCCACCATACAGTCTGAGCCTTACATGTTGAAAACTATAATGGAAGAGAGGACAAACGAGCGTATGGGTCATCTGAAGTTAAGTGATCACCGCCGCCCACATTCTCCTGCAATACCAGAGGAATCACAAGAGCGTTGCCGGTCCTTCAAATAAGTGTATGCGCTTTTTTTGAAGGTACACATGTCGTGTCGTCCTGGAAATACCGCACAAGGAAGCTCATTCCACATCTTGGTCGCAGGTGGAAGAAATTTCCTTGTAAACCGCACTATGGAGAAACACCACACATTCACCAGTGGGAGGCTCCTTTGCACAGGATACCGGCTAGATTATGAGTACAACAACAGCGCTTATTCTGCCGTGAATCAGTAATATCTAAGCATTAATGTGTTTCGGTCTGAAGGGCACCGTAGCTAGTGAAATGACTGGGCAAATGAGACTTAACATCTTATGTCTCAAGGTGACGAGCGCAGTTGTACTGCCATTCAGAATTTATGGGGTTTTTCAAGAATCCTGAGGGGCACTGCATTGTAAAGGGCAGGGCGTATCAATTACTATCAGCTGAACGTCCTCCTCGGCCTGTCCCTTATTTTCAATAAGAAAAAAATCCAGATGGTAGAGATGATATCCTAATTTGTGGCGTGTCGTGTGAAGTTCACCTACCTTCGCACGCAAGAGCGCTAGAATGTGGAAATATTCCCGTGATCTATTATTGACGCCCAACCTCTTCGAAGCCAGTTTGGCTTTGCCTTCCAAATGACCACGGAATTGGCAATCGCTTGAGATTTTGTGACCCAGGATTCCGATACTAGGCGAGGCTTTTGAGAGTTAGAAGGAAGAGCGCTCGACAAATTCTTTATTTATATATCGTGTGCTGGCGTAATAGTTATTGATACGTTAATAACTACAATGTTCTACAAATATATATATATATAATTCTGAGTACACCTATAAGGTACGATATGTTTATTTCTATTTTCTTCTATACATGAGCAACAATAGGTATTTTATTATGATCGGTAAATATAATATAGCAAACCACCATATAAAGAAACTACTACTTTAGCTGTCGTAATAATACGCTTCACCCACTATCTATTACACCACCTTCCCTATAGTGGACTCCAAATACTTTTATATTCGCAATGCAAACAATTCAGTCAACCAGCCGAGGTGAGCAACGCAGGGTAGTGAATGTTCATTTGTCGGATGATTATCGCAACGTATGACTGAAGGCGATGGGCTATTCTGTCGATGATTGCACAAAAATCTAATAGGTATTAATTTAATATTTAGGCATTTCTATGTATAATCTAGATCTATTGAGAGTTGTAGAAGACATACAAAGATTTGCGATCGATGCGTCACTCGGACGGTTGGCTCAGTTAGTAAGAGTGCTCGGACGGAACCCGAGAGGCGCGGTTGTCTTGCACCGTCCATAAATATTGGTACTAATTAAATTTGTATAATCTACTACTATTTTCTACATTACGTCTATAAAATTCTTACCAAAAATAAAACATTTAATAAAACTCACACATTTGTTCCTCTATTTCCCTTAACATCTCCTTTACATACAGACATATTCTCCTCCCAATTGGCACAAGTATACCACCACTATCACTAGACATAATTAAAGCAAATAGTTCTCTATTATAACGGAAATAAAGGTACACAACTGACGCACTGATCTCGGAGGATATTCTCATAATAAAAAACTATATAAATATAGACGGAGTGTGTTCATGCTAGTGACGTCACGTTGAAGGATATATGCTAGGTATTTTCAAATGTCCATGTAACTACAGTGCTGGTAAGAACTACTTGATTGAGATCAATATTTGTTATTTTTATATCAGTCGTGACAATATGAATATAACAATAAATTCCTACCATTTTTCCGTAAATTATGAGTGCATAAATGTAGAAAAATTAATTAATTTTAGAACTACGCATTTCGCAAAAAACTTTTTACCTCGCATAGTTGTTTATAGTATTCTCGTACCGATACGACTTAGAAATTATCAAGTAAAAGTGTAGCTAGCAACGTACAGTAAAAGCTATTTATTCGCGGGGTGTATATTCCGAAAATATGGCGCGAATACAGAATCCGTGTATATGGAATGGTAAATAATGGAATTAACGTTCCTAGGTGAGAAAAAAACAAACAACTATGTATATAAAATAAAATAAAATCTATTTCATTGAAATTATTCACCTTATTGAATAATTCGCTTTGGAAATGGTTAAAAATTTTGTAATTTTTTCTTGCTTGGCAGTTTTTAAAAGATCCTTCAATTGATTGTCATAAGGTCTATTTTATTTTTTTATTCGTCCATTTGACGACGCTTTTGTAAAGGTTGTTGAGTTGGACTATTGGAATCCTTTTGATTATTATGTATGTACCGATGTATCGATTATATCCGCGAATAAAGAAATCTTAAGCCGCAACTATAAGAATTGAAAAAAAAACTCTTGCTTACTAGATTGCTCCGTCTATTATATAAATGCGTCTATGGCTCAAAACTTAATCTTAGCAGAATCAGTCATCGCATGCTATGTATTGTGATTTAGGGTATAATTTGCCGCTTGAAATTGAACCTTATTATTTTGAGACAAGATAAATGTGTGTATTTTGCTGGAGTTGAGATTATCTGTTATCTAAGATAAGCCAGAGATTGTTTCATGGTCAATGGGGTAATATAGTATGTATACAATATGTACTTAAATCGAAAATAAAATTTGTATAATAATTTATTTATTATTAGAAAACTTAAACGAAAATAACCAACATAATAAATAATTTTAGTTTATTATTATTATGTGATGGGTCGCGGGAATTGTTACCGAATAACACGTCAAGATGATTTTTAAATCCAACCTAACTCGGTCATAAGCTCTGTTACCAAATTATATACGTCTTTTTTTTATGAAGTAATGTATTCTTAAAAAACTTAAGTCTTACTAACTTAAAATACTTATTATCTCATTTTAGAAAAGATCACATGTAAATCTGTTCGTAAAGGCTACATCTAATACTTCTATTTCGTTTTTCGTATCAGAGTGAATTTACGATGCGCTCGCGCACCAACTTCCATATTCGGCACCCTGACGTTTGTTCGTCAACTAAATTATTTATATATGACTTCTGCTACCATAAGCCTCTTGTAACTGTAGACATATCTACTAAACCCAATACCAATCAATGAACAAGAAATAAATAAATTTCAATAAAAGCTGTAAGAAAATAATATCGTTCTAAATGTATCAGAATAATTTAATGGATATTTATAAATATATGTTACTTAAATAAATAATTCGGTATAATAATTGGTTATATTCAATATCTTCTTTATAATAATAATATTGTTCATTCGACAAACGTAAAAAAAAATTGTTTTGTTAGATTTTATCTTACACTTTTATGACGAATCTTATATAAGTCAGAATGAATCGTGAGTCTTATATCAATTGTACTAAGGTCCGGCTAGGATTCACGGTTTTGGGAGGGAGTTCCGAAAAAAAGCCGTATACATAAGTATACATAGTTAAAGAGATATCTAGAGAAAAGGATTTATTATATACCGTAAAAACAATTGCGCCCAATTTTTTTTATGAAAGATGAGGACAAACGAGCCTACGCGTCACCTGATGTCAAGTGACCACCGCCGTCTACTCCTGCAATACCAGAGGAATCACAGGATCGCTGGCGTTCAGAAATGAGACATATCCCGTCGTCTCGTGTTAAAATTTGAATTTCAATAGATGTTATAAAGAGATATCTAATATTAATTAAAAATATTTGAATATAAGAAAGACTAATAAAATTGTGTCAGAGCAAAACAAATTTAAAACAAAGAAAATGAATGAAAGTTTCTCTCTAGATGCCTATGAAATTTGCACTGTCATAAAACTGCAAATTAAACTTTATATCACACGACATGAAGTCTAATTTTAAATACAACACAAGTATCAGAAAACCCCAAATTATGATTATTTAATTGTGCCCGGCAACATATGACATGATACTACCAAACTGTCTAATTTGGCATACGCTTTGGCGCCAATAAATGGTAAAAGATGAAAAAAAAAAAAAAAATCTTACGAACTAAAGTAGACGCCAGAAACGACGAAAGAAACACTGGAACGCAAATAGAAAAGTACATGAACAGATAGTGCAAAAGTAAACTCTATATCATGTTACATAAGGGTTAGTTTCATTCTAGTAATTAAAAGAGAAAATATAGCTTTCCTGTGTTATTAATAAACGCGAAGTAAAGTTATTCCAAATTTAAAACTTTTTTTCTTATCTTACCTTTATCATTTTCATTTGTCATCAATAACATGACAGGGAGAAGTAATTTTAAACTTGGAGTAACTTTATATTGCGTTTATTAATAAGATAACTAAGGTATTAAGGCCTTTATATAGGAGTTTATTTTTTATTTATTAACTATCGAAAATGATAAGTGCCGAGTATTGTGAAATGACAATATATAATATGCCAACCATTTATTAAAATTCTAGAATATTATACGAATTAAATCAATTTTATTACCAACGAAATGTTGGCATGCTTTAGTTGAGCTAAGACGCCATTTTGTTTAAAAGCATGGCCGACTTACCCATTTCGTACAGTCCTTTAAAAATGCAAAAATAAACATTTATATCATATGAAAACTAAACTATGCAACATCAACATTTAATATATAAAAGTATACACATTAAAATGCAGGACATAATTAACAGATGGCGTCAAAAAACCTAAAATACCACAAACACTTTCGTGCGTTCAGTTCAAATAATTTTGGTGCTTAAACTCCAAGCCACAGGACATAGCACTAGAATAAAAAAAAACCGCTATACGTATTGGATAAATAAATAAAAAAGAACATATAAAAATGCATCATTCGACTGATGAAAAATGATGCACTTTCTAATTTATATTGCAACGGAAAAGAAACAGGTACTGGGAAATAACCGTGGCAAGCAAAAAAACGGACAGTTGACAATCTCTTATCAATTGCTTTTTGCGATTTTAAATTGTTTTAGTAAATAAATATTATTGTTTTTATTGGTCAGTTTTATAGGAAGTGTATTTTTAGTGGGAGAAGCTACACTATATATTTCTTTACACCTGGTTAAAGTAGGTGCGTGTAGATGTGTTAAAGCTATTCATAAATCTACCTTGCAGAATGCGGGTGCAAAGTCCAAATGTCATAGTGCTCGGAACAAAAGACTGGGTCACTGCTTCAGGGTAGTTAGTAGTTAAGATGCTAGTTTAGGTAATATATACGCCGTTGCCAGTTCATAACAAAAACTATAAAAAGTTAAAGTAATTGGAAGAGAATTATTGGAAATTCAAACAATCTCTGTGTATGAAAAAGTGTCCGTAAAATCGCGTTCAATAAGGGTGAAACTGTAGCTATCTTCCCTTTCTTGGCGTGCGTCCGTGCAGAATCTGATGTCGCTATGCCAACTTAATGGCTAACAGGCTTTCCCTGCATGTCTCCGTATGACAACTCTCTCTGTTAATGATTATTATTGTCATATTAAAACATTTTATTGAGATAAAACCTTCAGTTGCGAACGTAACGGGCAACTAGTTTAAAAGAAATGAAAAAATCGTCGATCATTTAAACGTCTAGATTGACTGTGACAGTTGTGAAAACGTCCAAACAAATTGACTTTAGAACTAACCTCTATTTTGAGCACTGCACAATAACACAAATCGCGAGTGTAGTTTGTCACGCATATTAAACTAATATTCCTAGCCTGTTTATATCGGTTGTCTAGCAGAAAGAGACTCTATCTGGACCTTTAAATTATGTAAGGAAAGAATAATAAAACGTCAAACGTAATTAAAATCACATAGAGAAATAATCAAGGACCGAACAATTTCCGGTTCGTTTTGGCGAACTTTTCAAACAAATATATGATCAAAGCATATTCATATTTATACATTATTACTAGCTGACCCAGCAAACGTTGTATTGCCGATATTAAAATCGCGATACAAAAGTAACTGTTGATCGTAGATGGGTGAAAATTTGAAGTTGTATGTATTTTTTAATGCTGACTCATAATCAAATTTAAAAAAAAAGTAAAAAAAAAATAAAAAAATAAAATCGTGTGATTCTAAAAACCACCCTTAACATTTAGGGGGATGAAAAATGGATGTTGTCCGATTCTCAGACCTACCCCAATATACACATAAATTTCATGAGAATCGGTTAAGCCGTTTCGAAGGAATTTAACTACAAACACCGCGACATGAGAATTTATATATTAGATTATTAATTAACGCGTTTTTTTACAATTCATGTTGAAATCAGCAAACTTCACTCCATTTACAACAGCTATGTTCATATCGTAAATATTCGAAAGCCAGTCAATCTGGAAGGTACTGGAAGCTACTGAAGTATGTTTATCTTAGTCTACCGCAGCGCCACCCGAATTGGACGCATTTTTACGGACACTTTTTCATACTTACATGGTTCTTATTACCTTTACCATGTAACTTATAAGTAATCGGAAAACAGGTTTAATACAACTGAATGACCTCATCTGACCTCACTTCGTACCACACAATTTATTAAAACTATAAGCGATACAGAAACGTACGTTCGTTGCCGTAGACGAAAATATAATTCTTACGTCACTGTTCGTTTTTTCACCTACCCTCAAAACAGACATTAGAACTAATTAGCTTATCGTAGATATTTACCTATAGGTAAGGACGCAGCGGAATTAGGAACTGACGATGCACAGCCACCAGGAGATGGGGGAGCAGTTAGAGTTGAGAGAGCCTGAAATTGATAATTAATATTATTACGATGAAAACGACTGTTAAATTAATTTAACGTTCTTAAGAAAACCGCATTATAATTCTAAACACAAAACAGATAAATTACAATTAGTTGAAGACAGTTATATAAGATAGATAATAGCATTGTTCGTTTAGCTAATAAACCATAATGCTAACCAGTGGGAGGCTCCTTTGCACCGGATTCCGGCTTGGTTAAGGGTACCACAACGGTACCTATTTCTGCCGTGAAGCAGTAACTGTTAGCACTACTGTGTTTCGGTCTGAAGAACGCCGTAGCTAGTCCAATTACTGGGCAAATGAGTTTTGACATCTTATGTCTCAAGGTGACGAGCGCAGTTATAGTGCCGCTCAGAATTTTTGGGTTTTTCAATAATCTTGAGCGGCACAGCATTGTAATGGGCAGGGCGTAAATAAAAAGGCATAAAAGGTATTTATTTTCCTTTAGAATTTCTTTTTGATGTCATTTCTAATATACTATCGTATCAATTATAATCAGCTGAACGTCCTGCTCGTCTCGTCCCTTATTTTCATGAAAAAAAACTAAGAATGCATCGCCGACCACACACACTACTACAGCGCCAGAATAAAACGTAATATTCAAACATCTATCGATCGCTCCATTCCCGTGTGTGGTATAATTAAGAAAGTCATTTATATCGGTTATACCACAATTATTTTGAATTTAGTAACATATTTGTTTTGAAGGTACACATTCTGGGGTATGTTATAAACACATAGACTTACCTACTTACTCGAGTTAACCGAATAGTAGGCATTACAAGTTAACATTATTTATCAGTTTCTAGAAAATTCGCGTATGTGCCTACGCACATTCATAACATTATCAGGAATATATTGAGAGGCAACAGATTAATTAGCATCTAAAATCCAATACATCATAATCCTATATTTGACTTATTTTTTATTCAAATTCAAATATTTTCATAATATCACTTATTGAAAGTCAAAAACTACCACCCATTCGGAAAAGTATGCCTCAGACCTGAGAAGAACGGGCGCAAGAAACTCAGCGGGCTTCTTTTTTTTCATAAAAAATATTACAATGTAATATCGTACAATAAAACTTTTATTTAATAGCCTGAGGGCGGTCGCTCCATTCCCAATCTCTGGTATCATTAAGAAAGTCTTGTTGTGTAACCTTTACCACACAAATAATGTTGTAGTAACCTTTACCACACAAATATTTTGTACCAATTCTTTGGAATTTCGTCAATACATTTGTTCTTAACATTTTCTGGGATCTTGTTGTAATAACATATACATCACCCACAAAAGACTAACTCGACTTAGCCGAGTAAAAGGCATTACAAGTTTATGTTTGTTCCTGGTGTTAACATTATGATTATGGCAGTACCTAGCAAATTCACTTAATTAATAACAATATTATACTGTACAACATATAAACATATTTTTTTTTTGTAAACTTAAATAATTCCTATTTCTAAAAGATACAATTCTTTTTGTCTGCTGTTTAGAAGCGATAAGTGAAAAATTCAGTATATAATGCATAATATATTCCTACCTTACGCAAATATAATTCATTTATTCATCGTGCCAACAAATACCAAATACTTACCATATGTGAATTAGAAAGATCTATATGCGGCGGTTGAAGATCAACGGAAGTGCATTTGTTACTGGATTTCTTTTTACGCAAACCGAATTTTCGTCTGTCTTTCTTTACGTTCGGTGAAGCGCCCTCTATTGACACCTGTATTACAAAAGAAAACACATTCATAAAATATTTTTTTATTTAATTAATATTAATTTATATTATTATTTTATTTTATTTTACAACTTTAGAAAACTTACAGCTAGATACATATTAGAGCAGATAGCTATTTACAAGTTTTCACAAATAATATCAATTTATTGTGTATAGTCGTTTACCTACATTAAATATAATATTAGATAACCTACCTTGCTTTATATAAAAAAAAGTTTTTATTGATGTCTAAATTGAAATGGTGTCGTCTTGAAAGTCAAGATCAATAAGTTTGCATGCTCTTATAAGAAAACTGTTCTGTCTATAATTACATTTTGCTGATTGTATTTCAAGTAGGTTGCCCCGCCTTTGGGAGCTGACAGTGGTTCGTAAGCCAATCTGCTCTAGCAGTTCTGCACAGTTAACTCTACCGTTTGCTATATTTAGTATATAAGTAATGTCTGCAACACGTCACCTTTCTTGGAGAGGCAAAAAATGAAATTTTTTATAGTGCTTAATCTTTAATTTAATGGCTACAAATTTATTAATAATAAATAAGTATGAAACGAGTTGGATACAAATTACAATAGTGCCCGCGTTTTCAAGTAAATGGTCGGGCCATAAATGCTAATAACAATAGGGATGTGCATCGCTTTGCGTCTTATCGATACCTGAGTCACAGATGACTCAGATTAAGAAAATATTTTGTAATACACTGAAACATTTATAAATGCAGAGATGATATTTCATTTATTTTATTGTGTTATTTAGTATCAGAATATTTAACCTTAAACCCACAAAATGTATTAAATCTTATCGATATCGACTACTAATTGGTGTTTCGCACATCATTATGTCGCTACATAAGCCCAATGAGTGCGAATGAGTGAATATAACAAAAATGAAAGGAAAAATAAATTACGGGAGATCTGAGGTCGGGAAGTGGAAAAAGGGGGGGTGTTTCTGGTTTTGGAAAAGGTAAAAAAAAGGTTTATCTCGATTTCCGGCAAAACTGCAACATGGAAAAAAGTCAAATGGCAAAGTTCTAGGTAATTAAAAGATCTACAACTTTTGTTTTTACAATTTTTGGCATAACTTCAAACTCAACATCTTCCTGACATCAGATCGCCCGTAATTTATTTTTCCTTCCATTTTTGTTATATTCTCTCCTCGATTTCCAATGGGTTTCATACTATTTTTTTTTTGGTTTCAAAGATTATCGACTCTGGTTTACTTTGTTTGTTTATGGCTAGTATATTCTCTAAGTCTATGTTACCGAAGCAACGGCATTAACCTTCTCACCACTGACGCGTCAGGCACTCAAAAACACGGTCCGAAGTAGTCGTAGAACTGTTTCTAACGGTTGACGGAAGCCGGATCTAATGCATAAACGACCAACGACCAAATTGATTCCTTTAGAATTCTTCTTGATGTCGTTTCTAATATACTACTACCGCTTCGGAATAAAATGGCGCTCTGAGAGAGAAGAAGCGGCGCAAGAAACTCTCCCAGCATTCTTTTTTTGCGCTCTTTTTAATATAGAAATAGTTCTACGACTGCTTCGGACCGTGTTTTCGCGGGTACGGATCGGATTCGTATCGGATGTAGTGCGAAAGCACTCTTTTTCTAAAATATAAGTTTAATTTATAAATGTTTTATAGAAAATGAATTACTAACACAGGGATCCACAATTCACAGTGCCATTACAACACATCAATTTCCACAACCGCTATTTTATTTATCTGGAATTCAAACAATAATTATTGATGATTAACTTCTTTAGGCGCCAAAGGGAAGACTTATCGGAATTAATTTTTAAGATACGCACGCACTCCGTCACGCAAATTCGACACCCTGACGTTAGCTGGTCAACTAGACCATTTGTATCATACTTCAGCTACCAAGCCTGTTGGAACTCATACGCCTACTGAACCACAACCAATAGACGAGAGTTAAATTCTTAAATTCATTAAATTCTTTCTAATTAAATTATGCTGAGCTTAAGCTGAGTCAGCCCAAAGCAAAAGTCAAGTTCGTGTTTTATCACACTCAGATAAGCTTAATTTAAGTAAAGTCGGAAGCAAAGCAACAGAATATCTCAACGTAAGAGGAGCGGGGTTAAGAATTACACATTTTTTTTTAGTGGCATAGCAGTTGTAAGGCAACACTAGCATAAAATTACAATAACAATGCGAATGTCGCTAGTACATTCTTCAATTGTTTCGATACACGGAAACAAATACCGAATGTCACTGAGAGCGTCCATTTCAATTAACTAGTAATGCTTTAAATTAAAAGGAAAGGTACGTGTACGTAGCTTTGCGATTGTTTGCATGTAAGAAAATGTCATACAATCGATTATTTGTTTCAGCATAATTTAAGCCGTACCTAATCTATATATATAAAAATGAATTGCTGTTCGTTAGTCTCGCTAAAACTCGAGAACGGCTGGACCGATTTGGCTAATTTTGATCTTGAATTATTTGTGGAAGTCCAGAGAAGGTTTAAAAGGTGAATAAATAGGAAAATGCTGCTAAATTAAATAAAAACAACAAATTTGTTTTTCTCTTGATGTGTCCATACATAATTTCCATTAGATAATTTATTGACGCACGGTTTGACAGTTCTGCTGTGAAACAATTTCATTACGACAGCAGGGCGCATATTTTACGAAGTAATTTTTGATGTTATGATATATTCTTGACAAATTCATATAAAAACATTATTCTATTTATTATATACAGAACAACGTCTGTCGGGTCAGCTAGTAAGAAAATAAAATAGGTAAAAGAGGTTATTTAATAATATGCGTTACGCAGAATCCAATCAGCCACTACCTTACCTAAGGTGAATGACCGAAAATTGTAACGCTGCGCGACAAAGTGTGTACGTACATCGGTGTCGTGGTGCGCTTGCTGTTGTTGCTCGATAGCGTCCAGCAGCCGCTGTAACTGCTGCACGGAGAGCTGCGCCTGGCCCAGCTCGCGTGACACGTTGTCCAGCGGTCCACCAGATTCTGTTCACGAATATCATTTAGCTTCAAGCGCTTTTTTATGTTTCTACTTATGTTATCCTATAATATCCGGACGACCGAGCCTCCCTCGGATTTTTAAGAATGTACAAAACTTGAACAAAAGATGATGGACCCAATGTCCCATCTGAGCTATTATAGTCTTGTATATAGTGGCGAAATTTACCTTTGTATTGTAATGTTATTGTAGCTGTTTCTCATTAAAACACGGATACAACTACATTTTTTTGAATTGAAACCTAGCTAGATCGATTTATCGCCCCCAAAATTCCCTGTATACTAAAGTTTATGAAAATCGTTGGGAGCCGTTTCCGAAATTCAGATTATATATATACAAGAATTGCTTGTTAAAGATATAAGATAGGACATTTCACCACAGAGCAACTTAGATCATAATATTACTGTTACCTCTAGGGTCAGATAAAACAAGTTTAGTATCAGGGAGCACATCATGTGTTTACTCAACCAATCGGACACCAGGTGTGTAACTCTCTATAGAGCTAGAGTTAGAGAGCTAGAGTATATATTTTGTTCATAGAGGCGACTCGTTGCGCCATCGTAGTGTCCCAGTGAAATATAGCGCTAGGTCAAGTAACTGTATGTCGCTCATATAGACTGAACACTACTCACATACTCAGAAATTTACTC
This sequence comes from Leptidea reali, assembly GCA_949711725.1. Taxonomy (NCBI): domain Eukaryota; kingdom Metazoa; phylum Arthropoda; class Insecta; order Lepidoptera; family Pieridae; genus Leptidea; species Leptidea reali. The sequence continues at coordinate 5,792,917 of CATIXN010000012.1, forward strand.
CCTAGCACACACATTCACACACACTATACGCATACTTATTTAATAATTATGTACCACAAGCAAATAATTTTTTATTTACTCAGCACCCCTTTTTTATAATCATCATAATAGCTAAAACAATCTACTGAATATTATGGTGTCTTTATCTGCCGTGTAGCAGTAATATAAGCATTATTGTGTTTATATTATATTATATATTATACGTCTCAAGGTGACGAGCGCAATTGTAGTGCCACTCAGAAATTTTAGGTTTTTTTCAAGAATCCTGAGCGGCACTGCATTGCAATGGTCAGGGCATATGGTTATTGTTATAGTCATGATCTCTCATGATGACACCAGGATGTTACATTATTCAAGACGTGACATGTGTAAAGAATATAATCAACATAATATAAGCTACAGTATTAAATGTACTTTTAAGTTGACCAGCGGAACGTGCAAGAACCGAAGTTGTTAGGGGACAGGTGTTGTAGGTACTAAAGATCATGCAGGGGTTCTAATAACTGATGTCATGCTTACTGGTTTTTGCTATTAAATTCACATTTTAATCACTTGTGCTTACCTCTCGTTTACACCCTTATAAAAATTGTATAAAACTTGTAAACTACAATATATGGATGTCTTAAACATGCGTTAAATAATTTCACATTTTTATTCTTTTGTTCGAACCGATTTTACTAACGAGTACGATAAAAGTTTTACCTAAAGTAATTTAAAGGCTGTGTAAACTAAGTCTGCGGGTACGAAATTGGCGATGAAGGACGCGCGGAGGCAAGAAACAGTTATCAGTGTTGTTCTAACAAGAGTTCAATAATTTAGCAAAATGATTAAAAACGTCAAGTTGGTTTTTATGTTAATTTAAAAGGGTACTTATGTGAAATACGACACTCCATCATTTTTAACATGCAGTTATTTGCAGTTTATAGGACTGAACGCTTTGTCATTGCGTGGCGTTGTATTCAAAGCGCGGTCGAAACACAACTGAACGAAAAATCTAATGGACGTTTAAACAGCTTTGCTTCAGACAATTTTTTGAGCGTGATAGTGAATCTAGTTGTTTATTGTACGCCAATGCTTAGCTTAAATATCTACTGACTTCTCATTTATATTTCTATCCCTACACACATGCCTGGCCCCTTTCTCCACGCCCCACTCTCACCCATTTCATTCGCGTCACTATGTTATGTTATGAAATTGTTTGTATCGCCGCCACTTCGTACTCACTAATTCCGTACGTAGACTTAAACATTTAGAATAAACAGAATATATAATGGTGTAAACGAAGAGTTACACTGCCTGTATGTTGCTTCACAGATGCATTAAACCTTAGGTCGATAGGCCGTATAATCCAGAATCTATGTTAAATCATACCTATAATCCAGCTGGCTAGCCGGCCACCAGGTGTGCCGGACACGAAGCCGGCTTGAGGACCACGGAGCTGACCTGATGAAGGACTTACGAGCTCTGGGACAGAATATGAGTGATGGGATTTGGTATACACAGCGACACACAAGGGTTGCAGAAAATAGGCACATGTAAGCTCAATTAACAAAATCACTCTAGAATTGAATCATAAACATAAAAACGAAAGGAGGTTGAAACGCTTTCATACATTCCTGGGCCCAAGTGATAACAAGATGAAAGTAGCACCATTTAAAAGATAACATTTAAATAATCCATAATTGAAAATTTAGCAAGATTTGTCAATCTAGGAGCTGAGTAATCGAAGATATAAAAATAAGTTTATGTCTTAAGCTGCCTTAACGTTGACAGCTCAGCTATTCTAGGTTTATTAAACGCCTAGCTGCTAAGGATTTATCACATACTTATGTTAGATGGGTACCAACATTGTTTTTTGTTTTAGATAAAAATACCTACCTATCTACTACTGTAACGACATTTTTTTGCATTATAATATAAGACAATTGCTAATTAGATAATATAATATAGTATACCTAAATTAAAAGATAGTTTTATTTGCTCAGATAAGAATAATATATACTCATTAGCTCATACATGAACTGTAAAACAGACTGCTAGAGACAATTAATTTCCTTGGAATTCAATTGGGTAGGTAGTTAACAAGTCGGTAACTCAACAAATAGGTAATAACAACAAGAAACGCAGTGACAATGACGAAGAAACGAAATGATCTGTTAGACTGTCATTGTCAAAATTAAGTTAGCGTTGAGGAACAAGGATTTCAATGGTATCGATTTTTTATGTAAAACGATTTATTAATCGATTCATTCATAATAAAATAATTGCTCAGTTTTGTTTTTTTCCTGAGAAAATAATATATTTTATTCATAATAATAATTCGAACATAAACTATGCACCTAACTTATATTATTGAAATAAAGCAACAGGATCTTAATGTTATTTTAATCGATTAAATATTCATTCGATTATGTAATTTTAATCGATTTTCTTTATTTTAATGTTTTTTCGGTTTGTAGATTGCAAAATGAGCTAGTTTTTTGTATTTTACATCAAAAAATATACCCTTTTTTTTAAAAGTATATTCAACTTGTTAACCATCAGGCCCAAAAGTCCCATTCACCTTTACAAATTAAATTTATAACCAAAATTTATGAACGATGCGGGCGGGACTCGAACCTTAACAAATTGTTTAGATTAGTAAGAGCGACATCTCAAATCAATTTCCTAATATGCAATTATTGGGGTTGAACAGGATATCAACTGTAAAGTAGATCGTGTAGATGGACAGAAACAGGACAGACAACAAGCAGAGAGTTAAACAAGACTTACTAAGATTTACGAATAAAGCGTCACTTGAACTGAGCGTGGCTGAGTTTGTAAGAGCCCGAGAGGTCGCTCGGGTTAGAGACTCACATCGTTCATTAAATTTGTATAATTAATCCCAGAAGCGATGGACATTACTTAAAAATAATAAATTGTATAAAAAGGACAAGTTTTATTTAAAATGGCTCTAATGTAAATTTAATCACTAATTTTAACTGGAGATGGTCTAAGAAATCAGGCACCCTGATATTAAATTATGATTATCTTATAGGAATAACCGTTACAATATTGATATTCTTTTTGAAAGAGCGTACAAAAATAGTACTGGGAGGGTTTTTTGTTATTTGAGTTTACACGTGCTTTCTTAGACGAGGATGCACTGCGGGTGAAGGAACTAATGGCTGGATTACGAAAACAGTCACAAGTTGTTAATATTAATAGACCTTGACACGAATCTTCAGCTGTCGGCGAAAGTCGGAGGTGTACAAACCCGGATGTATGTAAACCCTTCTGCCATTGAGATCGGGCAATCACAGACACTGCTCGAGATTCGTGTCGAAGTCTTTACTATTAACGGTACATATAAACTCTAAAAAGGGACTTAACTACTTCTCATAACCACAATACATGCATTCTACACTAGATAATATTTTTTCAAATGATTAACGACGAAAAATGTATCCAAAGTAAAAAAGACTATATTTTTAAAATTTTAAATATATCGACAATTGCTTCAAAATTCTAAGTATTCTATACAATAATGCACATACTAAATTAGTAAATATTTTTTACGGAGTAAAATATATTTCTTACTGCTAGAGTTACATTATCTGATTATGACTATAGTTCGGAGGAATAGGAGAGGACTTGGGAAACTAACCAGAGCAGTAGGAAGGGTAACTGGAGCAGCGGTACAAAGTTTTCATTTCGTCGCTTCTTTCTCTCATTTCCGCATTCGAATCTGTCACGGAAGCACTCTTCCTCGTTTTATATTTGTTGCTAACAAATAGTTGACAAATCTGATAATCTCTTGTACACTGCAAGCTTCGTTCGGTTTGCGAGTAAGTCGACACCTTTAACGCCGAAGACAGCCGTGTTATTTCTTCGATCAAATTATTTCTGTACTTCGTCGAATTCCTTATGTGTGGCTTGAGTTTCAGTGCCATCACTATATTTTTGTCTTTCCTTGTCATTTGCCCTTCGGGACTATATTTTGTTATCCTAAAATTACTATTGTCGTCCAATATAAATTTGATGAATGTATTAACTCCGCAGTTCTTTGCGCTTACTCGGCGATTAGGAGTAACGTCACGGCTTGTTCCCTGAATCTGGTTAATACTCGATAAGCTTGAGAAAGAATTGGTTTGAGTGCAGTCCGTAGCTCTAAACGCAGGTTCATTGCGTGTTGTGTCTTCTTCATCTTTAAACATTAATTTGCTTGCCTCGGTTTGTATATTAACGTTATTGAAATCTTTAAGTAGGCAACACGCACTTGTCGCACTATCACACTTTAGATATTGAATTGTGAAGTCAGCAGTACTAGTCACAGTATCTTTGTATTCTCTGCATCCACAATATTTCTCATATTGAGTAGATTTATCTTCAAATGATTTAACGTCATTGAACTCGGTGTATATTTTACCCAATAAGCTGAGACCTTGCGTTTTGCTCGCATGCATCATGGCTTTATCATATTTCTTTTTTAATTTCAAATAAAAGTTGTTGATATCTTTGTGCATAGCGGGAATTTTTTTAGACATGTAACACAAATTTTCTAAAAATACTAATATCAGCTTCTCATCTATATGTCGTGATTCCATTTCAAATATGGATTTTCCTTCCAAATATGTGGTTGAACTGGATACATTGATCTTATTTCCACTTGAAGAATTTTTCTTTTGATGAATATGTCTTTCTAATCTTTTTAGTGAAAGCAAATAACAAGATCTTGTCTTATTGTCGAATGCCACTGCATCCAACGTATCTGGAACCGTGATTTCTTCACGCCTCTCATAAGATTCTATACTATAATTGCCTACTCCATATGCTTTAGATGTTGCGTCACTATCACTTATATATGTTTCCCTAATAGAATGAAATTTCGTACTCGCATCTTCATTACTCGTATAAGGTCTAATATCGAGATCTTTATAACATAGAACATCATTTCCTATAAGAGGACATATTTTACTTATTACATTAGATTTATCTGAAGTGCTTTGAAAGTATTTGTTAGATCCAGATATATTTGCGTGACTAGAATCTGAATTTTTATGGAAAACTATATTTTCAGTAGCAACATTAACCGTTACCTCATTTGCTTGTAGCCTATTATCATTTAAATAATTTGCAATGTCTTTTGATGTATCTTTTTTGACTTTAACACAAGTTAAAAACCCTCTATGTTTTTTAGTATTTATTTTTCCGTTAGTTTCTTTTTCATTTTCAGGCAAACAATCTTTGGAAAAAATTGTAGTTATATTGTCTAGAACGTGTTTTAATTGTAGCTGGCCAGGATTCCTTGATTGACACTCGGCAGTAGTATTGTCGTCATTAGACTCTTTAGTTGTTATACACCTAGACACTTTTTTTTGAACAGATTCGGTCAGCACATCGCACATTGGATGTGTTGTTTCGCGTGTAGATTCGTCTTGAGATGTACTTGTTTCTGTAACGCTTCGGCTACTATGAAGGAATTCTAAATATGCATGTAAAAAGTCTTTAGCAATCGCTGCAGGCATCGATGTATCACTAATTAAACGTTCAATCGTATCTTGAATCTTTGCTAACTCATTGGAAGAGTTTGAATCATCACCTTTCGGATTATCAGTATCTAAGTTATTTCCATACGACAGTTTTTCCATATTGTCAATTAGTTTCTTTGTTATTTTGATATCATTATTCTTACTCTGATTGCTGCGTATTGTGTTGCAGATGTAAACTGTATTTTTGAGCATTGTTTCTACTTCTTGTATTCGACGCTCCTTTTCGTCACTTCTTTGCTTAGAAATAGGACTTTTGGCGGGTTTTTTCTTTGATCTGGTTCTTTGTATTTGAGTTTGTTTGCTCACCATTGGTACATATAAACTGGAAAGGTTTCGATCTTCAGTGAAATACTGAATTGATTGTCTATCAATAGATTTAGTTTTCATAATGGCTTCTTTACATTCAACATAGGAAGTAGTTTTTAACCAATACTCAAGCAAGCATCGAAATAATACTTTTAGTGGGTGATATTCGGTTGTAGAAAATTTTAAATCGTAAAGTTCCTTGACAATTTGATTGATGTAATTTTTTAATAGTACATCATCGTTTACCTTTTTAAGATTTTTGTACGTATCAAATACAGAAGTCATTAACTTTTCTGTTACTAGGTCATATTCGTACAAGGTCATGGTATCTTGCATCGATTTATTATTACTGACGTAGTTAGCTTGTGATTCTTTGTGTGATTTAGCTATAGGCATTTCCTTATCATGCTCGTCTTCTAAATAAATATTATCTTTGTATTTATATTTACTCAATAAGATAAAGTTGCTCGAATGATTTCGCAGCTTAGGTTCTACATAAATATTTCTATATTTTACGAGGTTCGTAGATTTTTTGCTCCTCCGCATCTTTGATTCCAGTGGTGGTGTCACAGTATCACGTTTTCGTGATAAAAAGAAGAATGTTGCTACTCTTTCCGAATCACTACCTCTTACATTATTTCCTGCTTTAAAGGGAGATGTATTATCCGGAGCCGAACTTAACGAGTATTCCAAAATTAGGGAGGACTTTTGTTGATATCTTGATAGGGTATTCACATCGCTGTGTAGCATTTTTGGATCAACTGAATCTAGATCTTTACGCGACTGTTTCAACCTTAAACAATCTATACTATTGTGTCCCATACAGTGCAATGAACACAGGCTCTTTCGTGTTATTTGATCAACTTCGGTCTGGCAATTGGATTTCTTCATATTCAAATTGTCAATTTTTCCAGGTTTCGCTCCTACATCATCAGGTAATTTACCAATCAACTGTGATTTAAGAATATTTCTAGACTTATTGTTTGTAAATAGCGGCGAGGCTGTGATTGTTTTAGAAGCGGGATCAACAAATTTCGGTGCAACGAACTCTTCATTTGATGGTGTTCTTTCTGATATGGCCTGAGAGCTTGAATTTGTTGTGCCTAGAGGAGAGATGAGGGATTACAGGGTAATGCAAGCAAGAGCTTTTATTTGGAGGTAAGTTTACAGGTTAATCACGATTCGTCCATAAAAATAAATGTGGTAGGTGGTGTATAATCATATCTGTAATACTAAAAGTGAGTAAATTCCATCTCTATACTGCCAAATACATACAAGGCTGTCTCGACGTATAGTCGCTAAAGATATGAAACGGCAGTCACAAAAACTTGCAAAAGGATGTTGACGCACTGCCATTTACTGTACAGACAGTATGCATTTTTTAAGTAAATCAGTACTTATACGATTAAAAAATTTCACTACATAGGAAATGTTGTGGCATGAGAATACTTAACACATGCAACTAATTTATTGTACGTGAAACGTCAAAATACGAGTAACGGTAGCAATCGAGCGCACCGGTGGTACCGGAGATTTCGCGGTGGACAGGGACAGGGACATCTCATTGTTGATGCTTCTAGTCGCCAAGTTGACTCACTTCCACTATTGATTCCACGTATGGTAAATTGGATATTAATTCTTTTTAAAGAAACTCTCAACTGACGTGTATGGTGTTCACTTGATAGCAGATGAAATAATTTTAAGTTGAGGACTGACATCGGACATCGACATCGGCCCGTCGGAATTCATTTATCTACATCTAGATTATTCTAACAAACACGGATTGAGCTAATACTTATCAGAGTAACGATATAAAATAGGCGAACTTACGGGACGAAGTGTCAGTCGGAGGTAGATCTTCAGCGGGCGGGTGGATCTTAGGTACCGATTCTCTGGCACCAAACGTCAGCAAATGTTGCCTGTATAGTCTGCAACATTATAAATATAGCTTCATAAAGCACATTCTTTCACAAGCACGCGAACATGGTACAGTGAATTTCTTTTGACCCTGTTTGCATATATACTAGGGGACGGAATTTGTTCGAACCCAGAAAGCAATTTTCTAACACCAAGTACTGAAATAATTTATATATTTACAATCTTCTAGAGCATCGCACGCGCAAAAGTAAATGATTTGTCTAAACTAGTTCTAGTTGACAACGTGGTTTTAGTCAATCATCTAAAATGTTATGAAATTATACCCGTCGAGTTAGTAAGTCTTTTGTTGGGCGATGTATATGCTTCTACGATATGATCCCAGAAAATGTACAAAACAAATGTGTTATGAAATTGAAAAGAATTGTTAAAAAACGTTTGTGTGGGAAAGGTTATTATAGCATAAACGATTTTCTTAATGACACCACGGACTGGGAAATAAGCGAACACCCTCAGGCTCTTTAATTGTAAATGTTTATTGTACGATAACAAATTGTAATCCATATTTTATATTTAAAAAAAAGCCCGCTGAGTTTCTTGCGCCCATTCTTCTCATATCTGAGGCAGTCTCTTTTGAATGGTTGGTAGTTTTTGACGTTCAATAAGTGATTTTAAATCCTATTTTGAATAAAAATATTTGAATTTGAATACGCATTCCATGGTTAACGGACACACTTCCAAGTGAGGTTAGGGTTTCATATTATTTATGTTACAGACTTATGATTATGCCCCATGGGTTGCTAGTGAAGAATCTTGATTTTGTAGCGACAAACACATTCACCAGTGGGAGGCTCCTTTGCACACGATGCCGGTTAGATTTTGGGTACCGATGGCGCCTATTTCAGCCGATGTTTCGGACTGAAGGGCGCTGTAACTAGTGGAATTACCGGGCAAACAATGGCGTGCATTCCAATTATGCCTTTAAGCATTGCCTACCTCGTTATGAAAGTATTAAATAAAATAAATAAATACAGTTACTCAATTTACAATAAAAATAAAATATTAAACAATAAAGTTAATTAAGTTTAATTTGCTTCCGTTATTCTTTAACCAAACTTCTATTGAACACCGACTCATTCAATAGTTCCTTACGCTCGATACATACTACATTCGTACGGTTGGCAGTCCCAAAAATGCCTATACGACGCTACGAGTATTTCATAGATCTTATTTAGAAAACTATTGGTCACAGTTAAACGATATTCAGCAATGTATATGGGCGGCTAGATAGACATGCCTATTTACGATTTGTAGCGAGATAAACCGATTACCCCACATCTGTCTCACACCATATTAGGAGTTTATGGCTATTTCGGTTTTTTGTCTACATGTGTATCATTAGAGAAAATAGGTAGATTCATTGATTAATTATTAGTATTTGACCCGTGTAAAGATTTACTGTGATAAAAGGTTGTGTGTGATTTGTGTTTAAAATAGGTATTGGGTTTTAAAAATGTAAGTAACTAATAGAGAAATTAAATTAGTGTGCCGGTTATGATACAGGTACAGGTTTCAATAATAAATAATTTTTATTTTTTATTTTAATAGACCAGTACTAACTAGACGAGTAATGTTCAAGCATTTTTGAGATATTTATGTTGGTGAAAAATTACCGTTCGACCGGCCCATAACTAATGTTATTGTAATCAAAACATGTTACAGCCCGAAAAAACCGGCAAAAGAAGTGGTAAGTGAATTTATTTAAATATCAAGTAGGTAAAATAATATTATCTAGAAAAGCTAAAGGATACTATTAAAATTATAATATGAACTATGAAGCCGACAGTGCTGTGCAATTTTGAGGTCATAAGTTCATAAAAATTATATAATTTCAGTCTTTATATAAAAGTCCTCTGCTCTTCTTTTCTTTATTCTTTTACGAAGCCACAAACGTTTTAAATAATAATTAAAGGTTTAAATATCATAAATACATGAAATTTTAGGTTTGACAGTAAATGATAGCAGTATGGGCGTTTTCCGCTAGATGGCGGTTAAAACTAAAATATGTGTAACCTTAGTTTAGAATTTTAATAACAAATAATTTTTGTTAAATAAACACGCATGCTTAGGCTATTGAGATTTTTAAAGAGCAGTTTAAGGTATACTTGTTCCTCGAATGACATATGGTACGGAAACTACATGCGAAACACAAACAACTCCTGTATATAGATTTCAAAACCTAGTACTGTCGGTCTAGAGCGCGGTTCTACGACTAGTTAGATCTACAGTGCTTACCTTGCTAGAAAACCAATGCACAGCACTGCGGGCAAATGAGACTTAACATTTTATGTCTCAAGGTGACGAGCGCAATTGTAGTACCGCTCAGAATTTTTCGGCTTTTCAAGAATTGAAATGGGCAGGGCTTATCAATTACCATCAGCTGAATGCCTTGCTCGTCTCGTCCCGTTTTTGATTAAAAAAAACACGGAAACCTAGTCAGCGTTGATATCTTTGTTTGTTTTTGTAGTTGCCTGCTATTTTTACTATAACAAGAATTATTAGAGTCACTATAAATCGGGTCGAATTCAACGATAATGTATAGGTATTTCAGGGAAGCTTTATGTTGGATTAGTTCAGATGTTTAATTACTTCTCATGGCAGTGTCGTCGGACGGGTCGCTCCCTTCATATGATATATGGCTTCATTAACCCGATGGATTAACTCCGCTTTAATTGTTACCTACTAATTATTGTTACCTTATGTATAAATTTTTTTTGACATAAATGGTTAAAATAATCTTCATCGAATGCTTTATCAACCGCTCTTGAAAATTTACAGTATTCATTTAGATTTCTTCCTGTAGACATATCATGAATATTGTTCTGAGGCGCATATATTTCACTTCTTAGAGTTACTTCTAAGAGATGAGAAACACAGAGCACTGGGTCCCCGACAATTCGAGCTGATACTGTATTGCGTCTGAAATAGCTTGGTCCTACCCTTGCCGAACACACGCAGCGCTACTTAATTAAAGAGGTAACTTCTTACCGATGCGCCTTTAGGACGTTGAGCCACGTGCGGAACATATCGGGCGTCTTCGCACGCAGGTGATATATGAACTCGTCGGCGTCGATGTCGATCCGTCTGCGGCGGGCCTTAGCCGATATGACGGACAGGCCCACGTCGACCGAGCCATGTAGGCGACCGCGCGACACGTCGGTCGGGGACCGCGCGTACACCAATATACCGCCGTCCACTACGAAGAAACGCTGAAAAATATAAAGTTATAACCTCAGTTTATACGTCTAGATAGAGCTTCTTGATGCTAGACAACCAATGACAGGCCAGGTTTATTACTTTTATGTGTGCGACAATCTATCGATCTAACACTTCGCGATTTGTATATATATCAATTTGTGTTAAGTGTGCGTGCATTGCTCAAAATGACTCACAACCAATCTAAAACGCCGGCAACGCTCCTGTAATTCCTCTGTTTCAAGAAAATGTGGACCTGTAGTGATCACTTAACACCAGGTGACCCGTACGCTCGTTTGTCCTCCTATTCCATAAAAAAAAAAAACAAATCTGCCGTGGACAGAAGAAAGAAATAACTACTTTCTATAATTAGATATCTAGATGATATGTTTATATTTGTTTTGTTTAAATCTGTAAGATTTTTTACTACTCGATGTTCGCGAGGAGTTTAACTCCTATAAAATAAAAAAATAAAGTAAAATATGTGCTCATAATGGGAATAGGAAAAGCGGCACTCGTATCGGCAACCATCGACAATCGACTGCATTCGATGGAATTGTTCGTACCTAAAGCGGAGTGACACACTTGACCAGGTGCGATAGTATTCAATACGTCTGTTCTCACGGATCAGTCTCGCGAGTCGCTTGGCTCTCAGTAATATGCGAGGTTCTATGTATATCACACCAACATCTCCATTCTCCAAGAACTTGGCATAAAACAACGCCTTTAGGTGTTAGTACAGAGTCGCATTCTAAAGTACTTCGGACACGTCTCCCGGCGCGAGAATGAGTCAATTGAGCGTTTTCGTGCAGGGCAAAGAGGAGGGCACCAGAGGGCGAGGAAGGTCACCCATGCGATGGTCCGACCAAATTAGTTCTGCTGTGGGCGGTCCATTGAACGAGTGTGCCAGAGTGTCGGCCAGCAGGGAAAAGTGGCGAATGCTCGTGGGGCGAATCACATCTGCCCCAAAAGATGTCACGAAGAAGAAGAAGATATAGACATACTTGTCTGGCATCTTGCAATCATGAAACCTTAAATGCAAACTCTTTTGACCCGACCCCTTTTTAGTATATCCCCGACCTCCCCATTAGTTTTTATTTGTGCAGTCGATCGAGTGTTATACGAAGAATCACAATCTGCCTGACCAAACCACCCAAGAAGTTCATAAACACCTTGTGCCACCCCTTCAGAGGCCATTTTCTCTTCTTGTGCAGGTAACCGTTAAAGACTTCTGGCCGCTTGTCGAAGCGCTGTCCATCCTTCAGTCCCTCGAGGACCTCCCACTCACTGCCTCGCCTCCGACTCCTGGAGACGATAAAAATCTCATGTTAATTCTCATAATAGATACAAAATTGATTTAAATACTTCAATTTATTAACGGATATATAATATACAGTACAGGATGAATTATTCAAGACATCGTCGATGGCCTTAACCGAAATTATGGCGAATAACGATATATCATTAAATTTATCAAATGGTGTAAAAATACAGGTTTATTTTATTTTCAACTTGAAAAATTTACGATTTGTTCCAACATCTCACCTCACGGGATGGTAACCAATTAGCTGGACGGTCGTTTTGCCCTAATGCCATAAAAAAGCTATTAAATATTTCAAACATAACTTTAATATTATTATGAAGTCCAAAAACGTGCACGGAAGATTCTTAGAATACAAATAAGCACTTCAGCAGCAGGCGAGTCTCAGTTTGAAATTCTTGTGGAAGATTTTAATAGCTATATAGCTCGCACAGAATACCGGTGTGAAGGCTACTTCACACCGGTATTGTCGCTAGGCCGCTAGGCCTAGTGTCGCTATGTTTCACATCGTCGCAGTATCGAGGACCGGAGGCATTCCTCTGGTGGTGCAAGAGAATGTGGGCGGCGGTGATCACTTAACACCAGGTGACCCGTACGCTCGTTTGTCCTTATTTTCCATAAAAAAAAGCTATTCTGAGTATAGGTTTTATATGCGATTTGGATCTTTTGTATCATCATAATCTTTTTCATTTTCAGTCGGAAGACGTCCACTGCTGGACAAAGGCCTCCCCAAATTCGCCATGACGATCGGTCCTGCGCTGCCGTCATCCAACCTATTCCTTGTTCTGGATCAGATCGACGGTCCATCTTTGGGGGCCTCCCAACACCACGCCTTCCAATCTTTTATATAGTTCTTAGTAAAAGTTAGTTAATTAGGGGTTTCTAATAGTCACGAAACAAATAACCTACGCACGCACCAATACTATTATTTACATTTCTCTGGAGACAGAACCACAATCCAACTTTTCGCCATGAGAGATGCTGTCACTCTTAAAGTTAGTAATGTCATCTACGGATATGTCGCTGGGGTGTCAGACTCACCCTCTAGATTTGTTAGTGCGCGGCGGAGGCGCCGGTACCCTTACAGATCTGTCACCGCTGTCAGCTGAGAGGGACGCTGTCTCCCCGCTGCAGTCGGAGTCCGAGGGAGCTCTGCGCAGAGCAGAAGCACGCCCCGGGACTCCGGGTCGGCGACGCTCGCCTGGAAACATGTTTAAGTAATAAAATCTATTGAGATAAACCGACCGGGGAGGCAGGAGCCTTAGAAGGCATAGGAATGCCCAAATTTCCGGCGAGATGGATGGGCCACAGCGGATAGGGTAGCCCGCAATATGGATTTTGTCCAGATGGTGATCACTTTTATGGTGCATGTAATCAGGATAAACAATTCCAAACTGTTATAACCTACACTACCAAGATTTAAGACATTGCTATTGAGACTTAACATCTTATATTTCAATACGTGGTGCTGCCAAGAAAGAAAGGATTTCAAGAACCATGAGCCCCACTGCATTGTAGTGTTGTCTTATCATCTATACATACATATAAATAAAATTGGAGTGTCTGTTTGTAATGTTGAATATTGACTGTTTTTTACTACATGTATATGAATACACACCAAAATATTTTTTTTTACAATTTTTGTCTGTCTGTCCGTCTGTTTCTTCCGGCTAATCTCTGAAATGGCTGGACCGATTTTGTCGGGATTTTAATGGCATGGTAGCTGATGTAATAATGAGTAACCTAGGCTACGTTTATTTTAGAAAATTCTTTTATTTTCGAAAAATAAAGTAATGTTGCAATGTCCAAGAAACGGTCTAACTCTAAAAATAATTTATATGGCAAAACAACGTTTGCCGGGTCAGCTAGTTTATAATAAAAACTAGCTGAAACCGTAAGTTGTCTTGCTACCTACGAATACTGTACATTCTCCGTGTAAAACTATATTCTTTACATATTTAGGTACAATTTCTACACTTATGAAAGCCAATTATGATGCCTTCTGTTCGAAAGGGTACCAGAAGCCCTTGTTCTTGGAATAACCGGAACTCAGCAAGTTTTATCCTAGCTTTACAGTATCCACACATTTTATACCGTCTTTATATTTCTGAACTTTATAATACCAATTTTTGTCCAATTCAACCCCAAGAAGACACAAGTTTGTGCGTTCACCACTAAAAAGTCTCCCTTTGTCGTATCCCCTCGATTCGAGATCACTCCTCTAACTGCCGCAGCCTGTATTGGCATACTTGGCGTCGATATATCGAGCGACGTTCAGTTCCGTGGTCACTTGGAAGAGAAGGCCAAACTGGCCTCTAAAAAGCTTGGTGTACTCAGTAAGGCGAGACAGTACTTCACTAAAAGCCACCGCCTGCAACTTTATAAGGCGCAAATTCGGCCTCACATGGAGTACTGTTCTCACCTGTGGGCGGGTGCTCCCCAATACCAGCTTCTTCCATTTGACCGCATTCAACGAAGAGCGGCTCGAATCATCGACGATCAAGTCATCTCCGATCGGCTTGATTCTCTAGCATTGCGTAGAGATGTGGGTTCTCTCTGCATCTTCTACCGCATTTATCACGGGGAGTGCTCAGAGGAGCTGTTCGGGTTGATTCCAGCGGCCGAATTCCACCATCGGACATTACGTGCAAAGTACCATCCGCATCACGTAGACGTCTGGCATTCCACAACCGCGCGTTTTCTTCGAAATTTCTTGCCTCGCACAGCCACTTTGTGGAATCAACTACCGGCAGCGGTCTTCCCGAACAGATACGACTTAGGGACCTTCAAGAAAAAAGCATACTCCCACCTTAAAGGCCGGCAACGCATTTCTTGACACACCTGTTGTTGCGGATGTCCATGGGCGGTTGCCTCACCTCTCCCCAGCCCGTGAGCCTCTTGCCCGTTTGCCCCCTCTCATATTAAAAAAAAAATACGCTTTCCTTATTAAAATTTCCTTAATAGTGTAGTGTGTGTATCACCTTTATACACCTATGCACACACTCATCGCTCCAACTCGTATATAAGGAGATGCGTAGAGTAATAAAGGGGCATACAATCGCAGTCATCATTTAATACCCGAACCTCCAACATCGCAATAGGAAGCTTAAATTTATCTAACGGAAGGTCAGTTTAGTTACACGATTAGGGAGTTTATTATATATTTGTATACATTTCCCCATGAATATAACAGGATATCAATTTGGATCGTCGGTTAGTGAAGTTGATATTAGTATGCGACTGCTGTGGGGAGCTGCAAAAAAATGAATACCTAAAATGAATTTTCCACGAAAAAATAGGTAAATCTTCAAATTTTCAACATGATTGGATGAACGGTGCTGAAGTTGGTATGGCGCCATCAGCGCTTTGGCGCAGGTTTGGGTTTGTAACAGAGTAGATTCCACCAATATTTTACGGTTTTTGGTTATTCAAAAGGTTTCGTTTAATAAACTGGTAAAGAATAACTTTCCCCACCAATCATTATCGTTGAGTCATTTGACAGAGAAAAGCTAAAATTATAGTGATATTTACACACATCTCGACCGAAAGAGACGAACCTACGGACTACGATTGGATAGCCGGTTTAAACACTCCTTTAACTAACTCACCCCACAAAATAACAGTTACAAACCGGTTTTAGCGATTAATAACCGTAACACCACGATAACGTATAAACGGTTGATAAATTTACATCTTCAATGTTTTTAAGATAAAACCATTTTAATTTTCATACTAAGTAGAAATACATTGTTTTAGGCCGACCTTAAAGTAAGGACGAGGCTATCACAAAAAATGATTCAAAAGTGTTTTAAATACCATTATTTGTCTTTGACTTTTAAGCCCTGTGTTACAATGTACAAGTAAAGTTGCGAATATGGCTACTTGGGACTCACCTATCGATATTTCTTTTTTTTTTTTATGAAAATAAGGGATGTTGATGGTAATTACGCCCTGCCCATTGCAATACAGTTCCGCTCAGGATTTTTAAAAACCCAAAAATGCTGAGCAGCACTACAATTGCGCTCGTCACCTTGAGACACGTTAAGTCTCATTTGCTCTGTAATTTCACTAGCTACGGCGCCCTTTAGTCCGAAACACAATAATGCTTAAACATTACTGCTTCACGGCAGAAATAGGCGCCGTTGTGAAAGACATAATCTAGCCGGCATCCTGTGCAAAGCAGCCTCCCATAAACGATATGACATCGTTTGTGTTTCACAATGTATAAATGGTGTTAACCAACATATAAAGCGCATATTAAATTATAGGATGGATCTAGTAGCAAAGGGCATATTTAAGTGCCGAATATGTTATGACTTTCATAATCTTTGAAAGGCTGATAACATTTGATTATTTTAGTTGATATTATCAAATTTAGTTTCACGAAAGTGCAAAACAATTATGAGATAATAGATTTCATTGTGAAAATGGTAGAGGTGCTTTTTAGAGAGATACCAATAGAGGATTGTAAAACATGAAATAAACATTCAAATCTATTAACGTTTCATTATTTCATACTTGAAACACGGACTAGTAAAAAAAGAAGGACTCCGCGCCGGGATATGGTAAGCAAGTGAAGCACCTTTATGCTAGTGTGTGTACGGTTACGGGGTATGCCAGTTACACATATTTTCTCCCTTAAATAATCAATATCCGGACGACCGAGCCTTGCTCGGATTTTTCAGGATGTACAAAACTTGAACAAAAAAAAAACTAATAGAACACCTGGATTCGGACCGGGGTCTTCTGCATTCCGGATCACCCAAAGTCCCATCTGAGCTATTATAGTCTTGTATATAGTTTTCACTTCGTGATGACCACGACCGCTCTATCAAGAATGTAACGATCTTTACCTTTGTATTCTAATGTTATTGTAGCTGTTTTTCATTAAAACACGGATAATACAATTTATCGCCCCCGAATCTACCTCTATACAAAATTTTATAAAAATCGTTGGAGCCGTTTCCAAGATTCAGATTATATACATATATATATACAAGAATTGCTCGTTTAATGATATTAGATATATTCACAAATACCTTTATAGTATTGTTTTAACACTTTTTCACAACGCACAACGACATTTTTAAAATATGTTATTGCGACGCAAACTGATCTGTCACAGACGATGGCAATTCTCATAATGGCGGCCGATCGGCTTGTATTAGTGTAAGTGTATGCCTGGGGCTATGTATTTACACGTTTACCGGCTTTTTTTGGTGCCTCACTGTTATGTAAGGTGACACGGAGACCTTCTTTTTTTACTCGTCACTGACTTGAAACAGATTTTTAAATAATATTGAACTACAGAATGCGCGGTTGCCAAACCGACCTGCCTAAGTCATCCGGCAAATAAACAGAGCGGTGAAGTCATTGTGAAACGCAATCTGTGCTACTCGGAACTTTTATGTGGCCAATTTTATTTATTATGACAATTCACTACTTGCGTATTGGCACAGGCCACTAACCTCTACTATATTCCTTAAAGAACAATCAAAATTAATTCAAAATGCAAAAATACTTCAGAGTATTTTACGTTCCCTCGAAGCTATTTGTATTATACGTCAAAATTAGTTCTCTGGACGCTCACGACTGGCGCGTCAAATGGGCACAAATAATTTTGCTGTCAAACATGTGGAACAGCCTGTCCAGTGGGATTTCTACAGGTCAGTGGGAAAGGCCTAGACTGCATGACTAGTATCATATTACTAGTGGTTCACCCCAATTCAAACGGGTAGAATTTGATCGAATAAAATAAGCAAGAAGTTGTTGTTCAGCGCACGCCCAACCATGACTAGTAGTGAACAAAATTCTGCTGACTTAGAGAGCTCACTTATATTAAAAAAATAACTATGTGATAGCCATAAGCGGTACAAAAAAATTTAAATATTGTTTTCAGATCTGAGATGAAATTTTATAGAGATCATGGCAAATGGGTTCTGAACAAAAATTTTGTAATTTGAAATAAAAGAAATTTATTTAACCGTTTTGGTCACTTTCGAACAGTATTTTACGTCGATTAAAGCACTACCACCACTTTTAAAACACTTTGGCACGCACGAGGGAGAAGCATTTTTTTTGCATTTTTTTCTCTTTCAGAAAAATACTAGTAATCCTAAATTGTTATTGCTATAAATAATAGTTGAAGTTGAGTACATATATGTTAGAGCTAGAGTCCATTCTCTAATCGAAATCTGTTACAAGAACTATTTGAACGGTATTGAAAACGGAATTTGTAAAAATAATATCAAACAATTCTGGTCTTTCTAAAATAATAAACGCAAGGAATGAGGTAGTATTCCTAGCGAAATGTTATTAAGAACTGCTAGTTATTCCAAACTTCAGTCGATTTGTGAAGCTTTTGCTAATAATTTCTCTTCTACAATAGATTGTGACGTGACAACCATCAAACCTTTTTAATAACACTTTGGTATCAACCTACATGACCCTACCTTCAGTTGAAAAAGCTCTGGTCCCGATCGGATCCCAGACCTATTTATAAAAAATTGCTCCAAACCGTTAGTTGAACACTTGCAGATTATTTTTAATTTTTCTTTAGTCAAGGGCATGGAAATTTCCTTCGGCATGGAAATCAGCGAATATTGTCGCTATCCCTAAAGGCGGTGATACACGTGATATTGAGAACTATCGCTCGATCTCATTGTTGGCGATCTTTGGAAAAAATTTCGAGCCATTGTGTGCCTTATTCTGAGCCATCATATTAAGTCCCTCTCAGTGCAAGAACAGTTGCACTGTGGGTTCCGATGCCGAAATGTCGACTTCATCTAATCTTGTTCACTATACAAGTGAATTATCCGATTCTATGGAGAAATCTTTAATGATTGACGCGGTGTTTATAGATTTATAGTAAAGCTTTCGACAGGGTAGAGCATAAAGTACTCCTAAATTAATTGTCTGATTGCGAAATCTTTGGACTTATTTATTAAGGGTTTTCATGGCATCTAAAGTGTCGAACGCAAAAACTTGTGGCCATGAGTCTAAAAACTCTTCACTTTCAGTCTTATTTAGGTTCAATTTTATTTTTTATATTTATTAATGATATGGGGCTAGGTACAGATAAAACACAGTTAATATAATTTTTGCAGAAGATCTCAAGATACATGAAATCATTAAGAGTACTGAGGACTCGGCTTTTAATTACAAGACGACCTAGATGCAATATGCAGTTGGACTATGCTTGAATAATTTATCTTCAACTCAACGTAAAAAATATATGCATATAAAATTTCATCGAAAGCGCAATTTCCTTGAGACTGCTTATGATCCTATAGATGATTGTAAGCTAGAAGAAGTTATTTGTTATCTTAGATTCAAAACTATCTTTTATTGCCCACCTCCATTATATTATCAACAAATGTTATAAATGTAAGGATTTATATGGACTTATATGTATTATTGCAAACTTTTTAAGAAAAACATTGCTCTAAAGTTTGTTTATTATGCGTTAGTTAGAAGTTTATTGGGATACTGTTCTAATGTTTGGACTCCCCAGTACCACATTGGCAGAGTTGAAAAAGTTCAAAAACCTTTTTTATTGAAATCTCACGCAAAAAAGCTACCCGTGCTTCAATGGTTCAACAGTAGAAAAATTCATTTTAAAATTAATAATTCTCTCAAAGATCGCTGATGGGTGGCCAACCAGATTTATCTTTATAGGATATTGAATGATCTTTTGTAGCATCTTCCGTTGCTTGATCAATTTTGTCGTCCCTCGTAGTAGTGTGAGGTCAGTTAATTTCCGTCCCTTTGCCGCGAAACGTTTCAGGACTAACATTGGTTATCATAGTAATTCCAAGAATTTGTCGGGCGCATAAACACTTCTACAAATCTCAGAAAGTTGACATTGCCGGTTTCCCGAAGGCATTATATAGGCTTGCAATAACATAATTTGAAATTAGAAAGAAATAACATTGATTTGGTGACGTATATAAAAAAGAATGTATGCTTGTATGTTCCCTAATAACTCCTAAACTAATCGACCGATCTCAATGAAATTTGTAATAGATTCGTTGAAGCTCAAGGAAGGTTTACATATATAGCTTGTCGTGTCACGATCCCACCCACGCACTCACCCACGCATTTACCATATCTCTCGTACCGTTCATTGACAGAACAATGTCTGTCGGGTCAGCTAGTAGTATATATACTTAGGCATAGGACCGAAACCATAATAAATAATAAAAATAAGTGAAAATGTAGGTCATTGAGACAATAAAATTTACAGTGGTTTTATTGGCAAGGTTCTCGAGGCTGAAGTTAAGGACAATATTATAATTATGTAACTTGCTTGGATTTCTTAATGGGAGTTTGCACTTTTATGTTTATGGTATACTGCATTGCTGTATTTATGCAGTACTTGGACAAGGCTTTCGAGTTTACAAACTAGGACATAAGTGACGGCATCATGAGTTTTTGCCACTGACGTACAATAACAACTCACAATCACGCTCAAAAATTGTCTGAAGCAAAACTCTGCCTACGCGTCTATTAGTCAGTTTCCGTTCAGTTGTGTAACGACCGCGCTTTGAATACAACGCCACGCAATGACTAACTGATCAGTAAAAAAAAGGCCGAATAATAGCATATTGAACCTTTTAATCTGTTTGCTAAATAAATACATATAAATTGCTAAAACAAAATGTTCTAGCCTCGCGTTCGCGTCCGGTTTGTTGCACTACAATCAAACTCTTAACTAAACTCTAATAAACGTATACAATAATAGATTTTGAACATTACTGCGGCGAAATAAAGAATTAATTTGAATGAATTTGTCAATTATTTTAATGTGATTTAAATAAGTTTTAAATGTATATGTATATACAACGCCGCTTGGACATTTCTGACGAACTTTTAACAGGCGATTGTAACTCTAGTTGTTATATTGTACGTCATTGGTTTTTACGCCGCAGAAGGGAGTTGTTCGTGCTACAGCTTGTTATAGACAGTCAGTCACTTTAAACAAATAAATATCATGACTGTTCCTTGCCAATATATTAATGAAAATTTAATATGAGTTCTTAAAAATCTTCGCCTTTTCACTAATAATAAAATCAACCAGCCGCCGTTCAGGCGTTCCCCATAAATAAATTCAAATGTTTTATTATAAAAATTGCTCTGCTGTAAATTTAAGTGCTCAACAATAATCCGATTCAATTGTGACATTGCCACGTAAACAAAATCTACACAATTTTACCAGTGGGAGGCTCCTTTGCACAGGATGCCGGCTAGATTATGGGTACCACAACGGCACCTATTTTGTGCCGTGAAGCAGTAATGTGTAAGCATTACTGTGTTTCGCAGTGAAAGGCGCCGTAGCTAGTGAAATTACTGGGCAAATGAGATGGGCAGTTGAAATTAACATCTTACGTCTCAAGGTAACGACCGTAGTTGTAGTGCCGCTCAGAATTTTTGGGGTTTTTCAAGAATCCTGAGCGGCACTGCATTGTAATAAGCAGGGCGTATCAATTAACATCAGCTAAACGTCCTGCTCGTCTCGTCCCTTATTTTCATATAAAAAAATCTAAACAAGCAAAGTCATGGACACCCGGTTGCATAAAATAGAATAAATGTTTCGAAAACAACCTCGTTTATCATATAAAATTAATAACTAATCGCTAGTGATTTGTCCGTGGAGAATGCGAAATCATGTGATAACGATAAGAGAGGAGTCAATAAAATGTTAAGAAGCGTGTAGTTTGAATAGGAAAATGGTATTAATATATCTTATCTAGCTAACTCTTTGAATACTTCGCAATTATGGTACATCAACAAGATAAGCATAATCATGTCCTGCATTCGCTGTCCCAAAGGCGTATTAATCTTTTAGGACATTTAAGCTTTTTCTCGCAGCTACGGGCATTCCGGGAGATATTTAGCAGGGGAGCCCTTGATTTGAATTTGTATTCAAGTGTCGCGTAGAGTTAAATATGTAAGAAATAAGTCATAATAAATTACTTCCATCCAAACAGTGCGCCTTTCCAGGACCCTTCTGCCACGATCAACCAACCACCTTCTACAGTACGGTTTTCAAGGACTCTTCTGCCACGTACAACCACGTTCCCGTACAGTGCGGCTTTCAAAGACCCTTCTGCCACAAAAAACCACGTTCCTCTACATTGCAGCTTTCAAGGACCCTTCTGCCACGTACAACCACGTTCCCCCACAGTGCGGCTTTCAAGGATCCTTCTGCCGCGTACAACCACGTTCCCCCACAGTGCGGCTTTCAAGGAGCCTTCTGCCGCGTACAACCAAACTGTGGAATGGATTGCTCATTGGTTGCAGCAGATTCGATACACTGACAACCCTTCTCTTCCAAAATAATTTATATATTTATGATGTACTGAGTTAACTTTATTTCGAATATACTACTATAAACTCGATACTACTATAAACTTACGCTTTGTTTCCAGTCCTCCAGGCTCAGTCACGACATGCTTCAGCCCTCCCTGGTTCGGCATCTCCTTGCCACTAAAATTCTTCGACAAGCATTTTAATTCTGAAACAATACAAAACATTCTTTAAAAATCGCATGTTCACACTAAATATCTAGCTCCAACCTAAGCAGAGCCTGTACTAAGTTCACGAGTGTCAGGCAAAGAAATTAACCTTTTTAGCCTCTGGATAGTCAAGAGTCTACAAATTTGTCTCATAATTTATTGACGAGCAAATTTATTTAAAATTATCTTAGTCTCCGTAATAATCACATTCACACACCAAAATTCCATAATTTTTTGGGCATATGATATCCTGAACTATATCTGCTTGTTCATTAATTTTTTCCCATAAAATCTGGTCCAGTACATGTCGGACTGACACACGAAAGGGTGGATGGAACCTTTCGTGTGTCGTACAGGATATAACAAACAGTACATTCTTTTGTAAGACATTGATTTCAAGCATTTGCATGGAAGCCATTTTGGAATGAGCTCTTATTTTATATTTATTGTTGATACAGCGCGCGGCTAGATACAAATCTAGATCAGTGCGGTTTTCAAGTGACTTTACGCCACGTACAATAAAACCATGCAATGAGCTTCCTTGCGTGGTTAGCAAGACGATACGACGGTACCTTCAAAAAGATCGTATACCCTCGCGGTGATCACTTAACATTAAGTGACCTGTACGCTCTTTTTGTCTGTTTGTCTTCCTCTCCCATAAATATATCAAAACTCCTTTCTACCTCTTGCTGTTTTTGGGGTATATTCGTTGATATAGACAGCCGAACGACCAACAAGTCTTGCTAATAGAACTTCCGTTGGTTACCCTTTTGGTGGAGAACTCTAAAAATGCTTACTGTTATAATTCCCTACCCACCAGTGAGTCCTACATCAACGTAACTGCACGTTGTTGCAGTCAATAATTTTATTCAATAGTGAGCAGTATATTTTGTCCTAGTTAAGTGGCCAAACCTGCTGAGTCATTTCAGATCAAGTGTGTCAGCGAAGATAGATAATTTTATTTTAATTGCCAACTAATAGTTCTTGCTAAATAGGTATATAATTGTTATATTATGTAACTGTTGTAGAAATTAGGTATAAATTGTAAGTATGCACCATATAGGCTCGTGCTTTATGGCCAAACCGGAGAAATCACAAAAGCGTTGCTGGCCTTTTAGGAATGCGCTCCTTTTGAAGGTACTTACCTATTACGGCGAGCAAGCTGAATGGATTCTTAATCTTCATTGCATATACACTCTACGGCACTTTTTTTTACAACTTTTATGTATTTTCATGCGTGCGGAGGTGCTATGAAAAACAAACGCTTCTACGTAGTAGTAATGTCTGCATAGAATATATTATATTATTATTTCACAACTTAACACACAGAATATCTAATACTTGAGAGTATATTATAGAAATGATAATAATGTTTTATTTCTTAATTTTTGAAATGTTAATCACATGTTAGCATATTAAGTGTGTGTGTAAGTCATACAGTGCTATTACTTGCGGGACGACTGCCGCCTATAAGTACAAAATGCAGAATTGCTACGTGGGTAGGTACACATGCTCCGTTTGACAGAGGGTCATGTGAAGTAATGGTGTCCAAAATGATCGCAAACCAAATAAATTTAGAATCTCAGTGAAAAGTTGGAAATATATGTAGGAGAGTTGGAATATTATAGCTATGTGGCCAGTACGATATTAATTTAACACTTATCAACACCATGCGAACGTCATTTGTCAAAGACAGTTTAAAGATGTCACTGTCATATCCGTTATTGGCGCTCGTGCGAAGGTCACAATCGGTGAAATGATGGAAGTTAGTTATAGTTACTATTGTACATCAGTAACAATAGAGCGCTCGTTTTACGTTTAGAAGGCGCAGTCGTCTTCAAAGTTTAAGCTGGCGTCCGCGCCGGTCTGTTGTGCTCTGATCGACTTAAAACAACATGGCGGATACCAACAACGTGACGACCGATCTTAATCCAAATGAATATGCGATATATAATTTATTTGAAAAAGCAGCAGTCTAGTAAGTAAGACTAAATTATCGATTAAATGTAATATTTGATTGCTATAGTTACAGGTTGTGGAAGAGTTTCCGCTGGTGTAACTTTCCGTTCACTTTTCCAAAGTGGCGTTAATTGGTAAATAATTTTGCTTTACATTCATAATTAGAGCTAAATGAGTAAATTATTTGATTTGTATTGCGTGCTCAGAAAATAACAAACATCAGACAGTGACATATTGCGTACTAAATAAGTAACGAATACTTAGAAAACTTGGAAGAACCTTTTCATAACTGCGTGACGACAGCAAAAAGTATACAGCACTCAAACATTAGGTACCTATTTTTAATTGTTAATTTTTGAAGTATCTGCTTTTACCTGACGTCATTAAGGCGAAGGGTAAACAGAAAACACGCAAACAAGGTGTTTTTAGACAAGTTTGGTGGTGAAAATATAGCATTTGGAGCTATGAACACTACTTTATCCTGTTACACATACCCTTAAGTCTTACTTGTAGGTTGCTAATGCTTGCTGTTGGTTAAAGTTAATACTCCAGAACTGTTATGAAATACCAGTTTTCTTTGCACTTAAACAAGTATTTTCTCGGAATGATGCATTTGTTTAGTATACTACACTCATTAAAGTTGTTCTTATAGCGTTTACTTTTTTTGTGTAGGTACATTTATTCAGATTAGTAATCAATAATGAGGATTGTAAGTAATTAAGCTGTTTGCGCCTGTTAAAATGTTACATTTTCGACGCAAGAATTTTGAAAATATTGGCTTTGTTACATAGGAGCCGTGAACTCATATCGCTCAAGGTCGCCGGCATTTAGTGTCGCCTTAAGATGTCACCCTGTACCATTCTCAACGCGCGGGTACTATAATAAAAAAACTACAAAATTATCCAAGGCCAAATTGTTTACAATTTGTCGGGTTCGTTGTTAGCAAGGAAACCTTAAGTACAAATATCGCGCGAGTTTAACACAGTTTTTTAGAAATGCGATAGTGCTCATTATAATTGATGACCATAATCAAGTAGTGTGTCGATAAATTTAAACAATGCTTCAAGTTTACCATTTTAACCTAATAATTAATCCTGAAATTTTTGTTCTGCATTTCTTCAATGATATGATTTTCATTTTTCTTCATTTCTCGTGCTTGGCGATAAATTAAGACTCGTCTTTTTGGAACGGAAACTGATGGACTCTGAATAGGCATTATTGAAATCAAAAAATAACACAGGATCGCAACATTAGCGCGATAAGACGGTAAGCGAAGACTACGGCACAGCACTACACAGTAGGCACGCAAGGCGAGGTGTGCGGACAGCGTCGGGAGATCCTCCCAATCAACCCAGGCCAAATACAACTCGCGTGCTGACTGTAAGTGACACCTCTTTCATTCTTGCAAATCTTTTATTGCGACTAAACAGACAAAATTTACGGGTACATACTGAGTCATATGTGATAAGTTCCGTGAAGATCGGCTACCACGAACCCTCATGGCCAAAGCCTTATCATTTGCCATCTATGACATCATAACATTAATTCACAGCCTTGTCGTGAGTTTTATTCTGTTTTTCACTGTTGCGTGGTTTTATTGGTAACTGCTTGTTATTCTTTGTTTATATGTATAATGACAGACAATGTGTCTTTCTCCCGCCACAGTTCTATGTGCAATGGACATGACACCTTGATCAAGCCAAATGTTGTAACTGTACTCATCTTGAATATATGGAAGATGTTGGACGTCATAAATAGAGCACCGCAATACTTCAAGCCGGCACTCATTCTAGCGCTCTACAAATCGCCGGTCCGGCCACATAACATGGAGTATTATCAGCATTCATCCTTAGAAGATAAAAATACCATCGCGGAGTTATTTACCTTTTTTTGACAAAGTTTATTTAATTACATAATCAATCAACCAATCAAATGCGTTACAAGCAGTCAAATGGTGAGAGCTAAAACTTTTCGGTCCACCAGACCAGAGATGACAACACATGTGCACCCGGTTTCTTCGTAAACAATTTGGCATTGTCTTTCAGATAACCGGGGCATTGAGATTTCGAGACCTAGTATTCCGATACTAGGCGTGGCGTTAATGCACAAACTTGTCTTCTGGGGGTTAAATTGTACAAGGTCTATCCCATTCCGCGATCTTCCAAGAAAGGACTCGACAAATTTCCATCTGTCATTGACGTTTGAGTATTTTTGTTGCATCACTTTACATACATATATTGTAATTGAAATGATTTGTAAAACGATGCAGCTGTAGGTATTGATTTGAAAGTGTGGCTTGCCACTTCTTATCATTAAAAGCTCAACCTTTTCCGAAGCGGTGGTAAATGTAAAAAGAAAAAAAAAACTAACATTTTCCCAAAAAAATCCCAAGTTTGTTACGGTACTGGTCGACGAGAATGACCTGAATAGCCCGTGTATACGTCATCTCCAGTACAATCATTTGCATAGCAATGCATGATGGAGGTGTTCATTAATA
Source organism: Leptidea reali (assembly GCA_949711725.1). Lineage (NCBI taxonomy): Eukaryota > Metazoa > Arthropoda > Insecta > Lepidoptera > Pieridae > Leptidea > Leptidea reali. The sequence continues at coordinate 5,820,178 of CATIXN010000012.1, forward strand.
TGCAGTAGAAATAGTGTAGGAGATAGTACACCACCTTGGGGAACTCCAGAGTTCATGAGCTCCGCGTTCAAGCGATATCCGCCAACAAAGACCTGTATGATTTGTATATATTATGCCCAAGTTATGATTTTTTTCCAGGAGCGTCTATAACCATACATTATTGAAGGCCTTCGACAGCGATATACATCCAGATATAGATCAGACTAACCGCCAGGCCTTCACCCTTGATTTCGTTACCACCACCACGCTGCTCCTCACTATTGAAGCATGTCTTTTCATTGCCATCATCTCGCATCAAGTCGGGTCGAAGTCTAGAATATGTGTAAAAATCTGTTACTGTTTTTTTGTGGCGGCGGGTAGGTAGATCTATTAATCGTCCACCGACCGACCACGGCGACTGTCGGTAATTGATCGACTGGTGACTCTCTAATGTACCCAGAGGGGGCAGATAATTAATTATTTTTTCCTGTAACTTTGGGAGAGGTAATTGAAAAAGGATTATAGTTAATCGGATCCGAACTGTTTCCTTTTTTGGGATCGGATGGATAGGGACTGACGTCCATGAGTCCGGGATACATCTTTTTATATATATAAATATGTGTGTTTATATACCAAAACCTACTATGACAGTTGGCACTGCGATAAAATTATGTATTCACACGACCACGAAATATATTTCTTTCATCTATGTTTCGCCAAGCACTTCAGCCGTGATCTCATAAACAAAAACAAGCCCCGAATCTATCCAAACAGAGAACGAAGATCACAATCTATATAATATATTAGTTTATTTTTTATGTACGTTATCCACAGTGAAATACTTAGACAATTTTACGGAATATACTATAAAATAGGCGTTTAAAAAAGTACTCTCATGTAGTTTTCGCGCGGTTATTACTTTGAGCGTTTACGTTTTTCACGATTTTATCACTTCGAGCGAACCGTTTTCAAAATCGCGTTGTCCACCAATATTGACACGCGTTGAAGCAATACTAAAAGCAATATAGAGATATCAACACAATCTGTAATCAGGCGATAAGTAGCATGTGACGGGATTTATCGAAACGTCCTGCAAGGCCGAATTGTTTTTATTTATGAGTACAATTAGAGACGATACGAACAAGACTTTGACCTGATGGTAAGCCCAAAAGTTCTTGAAAAACCCAAAATTCTGAGCGGCAGTAAGATCTTAGATAATTTATTCGTCTGGATAGACAACCGATGAAAACAGGACAGGTTTATTACATTAGTGTGCGTGACAAGCTACGTTTTAAACTCGCGATTTGTATGTCATCTTGTCTTAGTGTGCGTGCATCAAAATACAGGTTAACTGCCAACCTCAATTTTTTCGACGTTCAAGCACTGGTCACCTAACCTGGTAAGTAATCATCGCCGAATCACAGGGAAAACAGTATGTTTAATTTAAAATGGACGTAAGCGATTTTATGTAACTTACTAAATGACTTTTTTTTTTTTTTCTTCTTTTGGCAATAGCGTTTACTACTAAATGACTTGAAAGCACCGTTCAAGAAACCTTATAATTAAAGATCGTTCAATAAAAAACTTCCGATGAGAGTTGTTCAAAATTATAAATATGTTGGTAACGCTAACGGAAGGCGTCTCCAAACGTAGTCCGAAATCAAGTGTGTAGTGTCTTTTTATACACAGTTATAAAGGCAGTGCCTCAGACTAATTATTATGCTAGAATTACATCAATTTTTGTCGGCAACATGGTCATTGCCGTAAACACCTCACCTTGCTTTACCTATTATGATTCAAGAGATGATCTAAGCGCGCTACTATGATGTCATAGCCTGTAGGGTTGCCGCCGAAATTTAACTGTTACTCAAAGCTTTTGTTAGATCTGGACTGGAGAA
>CATIXN010000012.1:5822064-5881936 GCA_949711725.1 Leptidea reali
GTCAGTCCATCGCATGGGCGACTTTCCTCGCCCTCTGGTGCCTTCCGCTTTGCCCTGCACGACAAGGCACTCGATGGACTCTCTCTGCTGGCTGACAGCCTGGTTCACTCGTTTAATGGACCGACCAATGCATACTTAATTGGGTCAGTCCATCGCATGGGCGCTTTCCTCGCCCTCTGGTGTCTTCCACTTTGCCCTGCACGACAAGGCACTCGATGGACTCTCGCTTCTGGCTGACAGCCGGGTTCACTCGTTTAATGGACCGACCGATGCATACTTAATTGGGTCAGTCCATCGCATGGGCGACTTTCCTCGCCTTCTGGTGCCTTCCGCTTTGCCCTGCACGACAAGGCACTCGATAGACTCACATTCATCTACATGTATATCTAAAATATATTCCACTGACTGACAGGAGCTTTGCATATAAGATGTTAGCTGCTCCAAAAAAAAAAATTAAGCATACAAGCCTAATATCCATACAGGATCGAAGGCCTTCGATAGCGATATACATACAGATATAGATCTGATTAACTGCCCTGTATTCGATAGCCGCCCATGATGTGGTAGGTATACCAGAAGATACAATATTGAAAAAATATCGAATTAATACATCAAATCTTTCATATTATAGTTCATCGACCTTATCATCATCAGCCGGAAGACGTCCACTGCTGGACAAAGGCCTCCCCCAAAGATTTCCACGAAGATCGATCTTGCGCTACCCTCATCCAACGTATTCCGGCGATCTTGACCAGATCGTCGGTCCATCTTGTGGGGGGCCTAGCAACACTGCGTCTTACGGTCTTATGGTCGCCATTCAAGGACTTTTCTGCCCTAACGGCCACTAAGGCCATCGAGTATATGGCTTAAGTCTTCCATGGTCTCATTGTCTCTTCCAAGGTCGAATGTGAGTGATGTATTCGCCGTTGATGTTGATGCCCAGTCCGTTCCAGTCTAGAAGCTTAAAGACATCTTCCATAAAGAAAGGCGATATGACATCGCCTTTCTGACTCCCCGCTGCAGTCGGATAGGCTTCGAGATCTGATCCTTAAGACGGACTGACACGCTGGCGTTTCCAAATAAAGACTTCAACGCTTCGATTCACCGGTAATCAATGTGGCACCTCTGAAGAGACTGAAGCACCGCCCAGGTCTCGATCGAATCAAAGGCTTTCTCATAGTCCACGAACGCCAAGCATACTGGCTGGTTATCGACCTTATAACACAAGGGATCTCAAACAATTCAGTAGACCAACTGAGCTGATCTGCAATCGCTACTGGCTACTGTGGATTTATATGAGATCTGTGTTTATAATGAGGTATCTGAAAGCGTTTGTCATTTAGCGTCCATGTGTTATAAAGTCAATGTTATAATAACATTTTATGTATATTTATATGGCATTTATCGATGCATCTAATTTTATGTAGCACATATACAGTATTGCTGTACACTTGAATTTATTCGGAGATATGTTAATATTTCTTCATGTTTTCCTACACTGCTAGAGCGACAAATAAAAGTACGATATATGAATTGGTAAACCTAAAACACATTGGCTAAAGGGGGAGGTCGATCCGACGGCTCTGGAATGAAAGGCAACAGCTGTAGCTTTTGCATCACCAATGATTTCTATATACGCAAGATTATTTCTAAATTGTCGTGCCTATTGCGTGCCTTATATTGTGATAGGAATAAAAAAAAAGTGTGTGTGTACTTAGTTATACTTCTTTGGCCTAACGAAGCAAAAATCATTAAAATGATTTAATTCACGTGCTATTCTACGTTTTTAGAAAGAACAATTTTGTAAAAATCTTGCAAAGAAGGTTTGACGGTTAATTATTAAATAATGAATACGGCTGAATGGGCTTGAACCCTTTGCCTGTTCTTATAATGGACGAAGAAACCAAAAAAAAAATAACGAATGACGCAAACGTCAGAAAATTTTAGGAACCAACTTCAACCTGTTACTTTAGTGTTATAGTGATGCGCGCGCATCTTAAAATTTCACTCTCATATTTTTTTCATAACGCGCCTAAAGAAGTATAACTTAAAAAAATCGTGAATACACAGAATATTTGCATTCTTTTTACTAATTTTTCGCATTCTTTTTACTAATTCAAATTTGAACTTAGGTAGATTCAGAGTTTGCGAAAAATTTAATAGTACCCAACCATATATACACACAAGTGGCAACCCTGAATATTGCAATAGTTAGGTACTTTGTGTGCATATAATATAACAACCACTAAAATTTTTACCTACATAAAAATCTTGTGGCATAATTATATTGATATGTTGAGGGTTAGTCTTACCCTATAAAAAGTAAATGTGGGTTGTAAATAATTCCTAAGCGGCACTGCATTGTACCTAATAGACAGGGGGTATCAATTGCCATCAGTTGAACATCTTGCTTGTCTCTATAAAATCGCACTATAAAAGAAAAATACCTATCCTTGATATTGTGGCTTCTGTGGAAGGGGCACCACAATCCAATGTCAAGTTTAGATAGACCACCAAGCCTTTAGTATGTATGGCGCCTATTTCTACTGTGAAGCAGAAATGTGTAAGCATTACTGTGTTGCGGTCTGAAGGGCGCCGTAACTAGTGAAATTACTGGGCGAATGAGACTTAACATCTTATGTCTCACGGTGACAAGCGCAGTTGTAGTGCCACTCAGAATTTTCGGGTTTTTCAAGAATCCTGTGCGGCACTGCATTGTAATGGGCAGGGCGTATCAATTACCATCAGCTGAACGTGCTGCTCGTCTCCTTATATTATATCGTCATACCTTATTTTCATAAAAAAAATGTATTTGGTCTGTGTTAACAATATTACAAGTATTTACGGTAATGATATAAACAGTAATTCTATGAAAAATAACTGCCATTAAAATAAAAAAAAAATATTTAGTTATAAAAGTTTTTTTTATCAACATTTCTTAAATGATGGCATGGAGCTCATTAGTGTGTAAATCCAACCCACTCTTGATCTGCATTGATTTGCAAAACAAGAAGACCTTTATTTACTAATTATGTGATTAAATTATTTTATACTATTTATCACATAGGATATTTCAATGTTAGCTGCTGTTAGTTATCAGAATTAATCTGCTGTTTATACCAATATATTGATAAGCTATTTTCTAGCTGCGTAAATCTACAGAGGATATTCTCCAAGATATTATTATGTAGATAATGTGTATATTCAAATTTATAATAATAATCTATATTACAAATAAGGAATCCTCTACTTGTTGGATTAATGCTGAAAACAATCAAGGATTATTCAGACTATATATTCCTAGAGACAAAGGAAAACCTGATGGTAGATAATGCTGTAGGGACCTGAAAACACAGTGGGAAATAGTTCCTTCCACTGTCTCGTTGAACATGGAAGAAATTTTTCTGTTGATTTCAGTTTATGATAAGTTTTAATATATGTATAAATTTTACACTAGACATTATTTAAATGTTATGAATTAATCTTTAGTGTAAATTCGACATAGTTATTATTATTAGTGTACATGTTTCAGCAGTCTCACATTAACAACTAAGCAGTTAATTCACTTGGAGCCAATTTAGTACACATGGAAAATGTGTTTAACCCCTAACTTTAGCTATCCAGTTGGTGTACTTGCATATAGACTTAAAACTTAGGGAATGTTTACTTTTTTTAATTAATACTAAAATTAATTGTATGCTTTGTTCAACTCTGAGGTTGTGGCTTCATCAGTATTCTACAGGATCTACTTTACAGTTGATAACCCGCTCAACCCCAATATTTGCATATTGGGAAGTTGGCTTGAGATGTCGCTAAATTTAAACAATTTATCAACAATATGTCAGTGAATGGTTGGCTGAGTTTGATTCTTGCATCATACATAAATTTTGTTTTCAAATTTTATTTGTGTAATTAATCAGAAGTGATATCACTTTAACACATTACAAGTTGTTAAGATATTATTTAACATCCATAATTGAATAAATTTACTAGAAATTATACTCTTCAGAACAGTATAATATACTATACTAGCTGACCCGACAGACATTGTTCTGTTCATAATAAAAAAAAACTCTTGCGGATGGAAGTTTGGAAAATCCGTTCTTAGCTGACCTCTACTCGGTGAAAAGAATATTCCTACCAAATTTCAAGTCTTTAGCTCTAATGGTTCCACAGATATGGTGATGAGTGACTATATACATGGAAATCTCTTATATATATATATATATATATATAGATATAAAAAACATTGAACACACAATGAAGTGAGCACCTCGGTGTTGCACATGGTCAAATGGTTTGATGATGATGATGATGAGTGGTTTGGATGAACAAGACCAGAGATGAGAGCACTCTCCAATAGTCCATACATACCATATAGAGTGCTAATCTGGATAGAAATCTTGGCAATCACATCTTAGGTATAATGTTATAAAGCTAATGTTTGTGACAATGTTTGTGGTAATGTTTGAGTTTTATTGTTTTTTTGTTTGAATTATTTTTTGATTTTTTGTTGTTTCTAGACTCAGGCATAGTACCTATGAGCTTTCTAGCTTTAGCCTATGGCTAAACCTCTCAGTTAGCTTTAAATATACATTTTAGTAACTCAACAGAAAAGTGATACTCAACTAACTCAACTACTGTAAATAGTGATATGTAAATGCAATGTCATATAAAAACATTAATTTATTAATTTTATTTAACCTAAATAAAACAAGCAGTATTGCATAACATGAACAGGGTGATAAAATAAACATATTATGTTTACCATTTACAGTTTACCTGTAGAAAATTCTGCTATCCCACAAGCCTATTTCTCATGCTTGAAAGTAAACCCACAGAGGGGTACAGCATAAATGAAAAAAAAAACATCTGTCATATATCTTATATATATAGGACATTTCCATGTATATAGTCACTCATCACGATATCTCTGGAACCATAAGCCGTAGACTTGAAATTTGGTAGGAATATTCCATTCGCCGAGTAGAGGTCAGTTAAGAACGGATTTTACGAAATTTCATCCGCAAGAGTTTCATTTTTAAATATTATGAACAGAACAACGTCTGTCGGGTCAGCTAGTAACTTATATTACTTTTCACACATATTCATTGCCTGAATAGATTATCCAGCTTAATTATTACTTAATTAAGATTTTTCAACTCAAGTGTTACTAGATGCTCAAATTACAATAAATAAAACTACAAAAAACTAGTATGAAGTACCTCTCTTAGAAAAATACTTAAACAAATAGATAGAAGTAAATATTTAATATAAAAAATATCTACTATAAATGAGAAACACAAGCAAAACTTTTATAAACAAAACTGTTATGGGTAAGGCATTACATAGCTTAGTAATATAAACTACCTCAAGCTTAAGCAATACAGAGAGACCTTCAAAGGAACCAGTTTCGTATCAGTGAGTCGCAATACTAATTAATTTTAACAGTTGCTCGAAGAATAAACTCAATAATGTTTGAATCTATGTACAACTACCAGGCAAGATGTATAATATAATTTATATCATTTGAGAGAGTGTGACACATTTTTGGCTTCAGTATAAAAAACTGGCATGATTAGATATAATAAAATTCTATAAATACTTACGTAAGCGTCATAAATAACTATTTACAGCAGATAATTTATCGACGGAGTGAATCTCTGCGATGCGACAAGGTTTCTTACGGCAAAAATTAAAACTTTTTATGAATAATACCGCACTTTTAATTTATTTAAGCTGCACTACACTGTTAACACTTTAGGAATAGGAACACATTTAACTACTCATTTTTATTTGTAAACTGATTTATAACGAAAAAAACTGCTAAAGAATAGCACCATTTTGAAGAAGGAAAAGGTTGAAAATTGAAATTAAAATCTTAAATATAAGTCAGTTGTCACTTTTAGTTACCCAGTGCTTAGTGTCAAAAATCTGACATTTGACGTTGGCGTCTAAGCTTTTCATACAAATGGCAACGGATACTAGGTTTTCTAAAAGTTTATTATTTCCAGTTGGATTTTCCTCAATACTAAAACGTTAATACTAAAAATAAGTGAAAAGTATAAATCAAGCAGACTTGCAATTAGTTAACAACTACATAATATAATATGCATAAATTAGACAGATTTAGGTCCCTTTTCCAGCTAAAGGCGTCGCAATACGTCACTGTCTTCGTAAATGTGTATCAAATTGGTATGATATACCCTAGACAATGCGTGCGAGAGAAAAGAAGATTCACTAACGGAGATTAAGATACAAAAGAACAGCAAATGTATTGCGACTGGAAGCGATTTTGATTGATAATTAGTAAACAGTCTTTTTTAGTCTATGTAAGCCTTAGACACCGCATTACATTTTATATCATGGATCTACCTATGCTTGAAAATATACCTACTTAATAAATAATAATTACCCATACTTTCAAACAGTAATCTATCTTCTTAGTATTTGAAAACAGGTAATGATAGCGGCAGGTAAAAATTATAGGAATCGCTATAATATTTGCATTATTTGGTGTTATTCTGGCACATTCGGGATTTGTCAAAGGTTTTACTGAACTGTTTATCTTAAAAAAGAAGCCTTAATTGGATCAAATTTTACCGTAACTATTTTATTAAGTATAAATAACAGTGTCATTACTGTCATTTATATCACTTATTCTTCTCCATGCTGCATACTCTGCCTTTAGGCCATTAACACCTAAATAATACGGGTAATGCTTACTAGTCGATACATAATAAATGCCGTGATTATTAACATCGACATCTGATCCTATGACGTTAGTTATTGGCACATCACTATAGCACATCGCGTCTCTGGCTTCTTGTATATTTCTGCACTTAATTCCAATGAATTTGGACGGATTTTGCATCGCCAGAGCCCAAAGCGTAAGCACTCGGAAGTGGCTACAAGTAGAGGTACAAGGATAGAAGTTAAGATCACTTGGTTGATATTCACCTCCATTGATATAAAAATCGACATGTCCCATTTTGTTCGCCATTCCGTATCCATCGATATTAGTGTGTAGTACTTGAATAAAGTCTGCATTTGAAGCGTCTAGTCTCTCGCTTCTGTTCAAGGTCCTAAAGCATGGTCCAGCTGGCTCCAAAGCTGTTATTATGGATATATTTCTACCGGTGATTTTCTGATAATTTGTCGCTACATAGCTGACTGTTTGTCCACCAAGGCTGAAGCCAAGCAGTTCCATTTTGTCGGGAGAAAGGCCAGCGTGTGCTAGCTTAGCAAGGATTTCAGCAACTCGTTTCCCAACTGGACGCATAAGCCGCGTCGCCCTGAGAACCAGAGAATAGTTACCGAGAAAATAAAATCTAAGCTGTATTTTATTAAAAATTTTAATAATCCTAAGATTTCATGAGATTTGCAAAATCCAGCCGCAATCCTGAGAAGTGTCCAAAAATCTTAAGATATGGTAACCATAGCTATAAGTCACCTTGGAGGCGATATGTTCAACGCGGCTATTTCACTTCTAGTACCTTCCTTCTTATTAAAATTTCTATGGTCCTATAACAAAAATAATTGAATACTACCAAGAACGAAACCGGGGCAGAGGGGGCCAATGAATGACCTTAAGTCCTTAACTTAAGGTCATTCTTTAAAATTGCCATTAAATTCATTAAAAACAATATCCAATGTAAATAAACTGAAAATACAAATTTAAAATAAAATTTAGAATCAGTATCAGTTTGCGTAAACTTAAGTTTAGTTCGAATACGTATTTCCGCCTGCTTCTTTTGTGATTTTTTTTTTTCATTTTCTGTGAAATAAGTTCTTAGTTGCTATACATTGTTGGAGAGCTAAGAAAACGATTATGATTGTAAAATAATCAAGCAAGTCAAGTTTCGTATTTTTTTAAAATATCTAAACAAAAATTTTAAACAATATCGTTTTTCGTCTCACATATTTAAATTTGGACCGTGAATTGTTGTTTTAATAATGATAATATACACACATCAAAAAAGTCTCAAAGCAACAGTCTCAAGCAACATGCATGATATTACAAATTTACCATTTATATTAATTAATTTCTAAGTCTTTATTCACTCAAAGTGCATAGGTATGTTTTTTATTATTCGATTATGTTTTGTTTTTTTTTTTAATTAAATGAAAGGAATTTGTTTGAATTTAAGTGCGTTTTTATTGCTACGTTTAGTCTTGATTTTATGATTTTATCAACCATTTAAATAAAGTTAGCGACAAAATTGAATTGTTAGATATTCTTTACGTCATGGAGCGACGTCATTCGACGGCAAATGAAATGCAAAGAGCTGTAGGGATGTTGCAAGCTGCAAGTAATCAATCTCAGGTATATAGCCATTTTGGCATTCATAGAAGTATTATTTGTCGTCTTTGTCGTTTTAGCGCTACAATAATACAAAGCAACCCGCTGAACAGCATTCAGGCCGTAAAAGGAGTACAACCACTCGGCAAGACCGGTACATACAACTGACCAGTACATGCAAGACGCCAGCCGATGTTAACAACTCGAGAGATAAGTTTGAGGCTACAAAATTCAAGTGGTGTTCATGTAAGTCCCCAAACTGTGCGAAATCAAATGCATGAGTACGGCCTACGAGCTCGACGCCCAATTAGATGCCCACCAATACGTCACGGGAATCGCGCTCGTCGAAATGTAGAGAACGCAGAAGATGGACCCAGGAACAATGGGATAAAATTATGTTTTCCGATTAGTCGCGATTCGGGTTTAGGCTTGATACAAGAAGGGTGCGAGTGTACCGTCAGCCCGGAAATACTGAAAAGCTTAGGTGCATTCAGGAAGTTCATCCATACAGCGGCTCAACTGTTATCGTATGGGCGGGTATTATGAAGAACAGTAGAACTGAGCTCGTTTTTGTAAATGGAAACATGAACGCTGAAAATTACGTTGAGGATATTCTCAGACCTTATGGCCATCGATTTGCACAAACATTTGGCTCCGATATTACGTTAATGCACGACAATGCGCGTTCACATACAGCTCGGCGAACCAGTCAATACTTGGCAACGGACAACGTCCGGGTATTGCCCTGGCCTGCACAATCGCCAGATCTCAACCCCATCGAGCACGCATGGGACATGCTCCAGAGACGTGTTTTGAAGGACTTGGACGGAGTCACAACAACCCAACAGCTGAAGGATTTGCTACAATTCCATTGGGAGCGAATACCGCAAGATGACAAACAGTCTCATTAATTCAATGAATAATCGTTGCCGACAAGTTCTGAATAGCAGAGTAGGCCATACTTTGTATTAAATTATCCTATTCTTTCACAATAAATTCATTTTATTTCGAAATTTCATTTTGTTAAAAAAATGTTTAGTTGCTTATGTACCTTAGTTTTTGCAGTATATTCTAATATTGTTAATTTTTGTTATTAGAAGAACTTATAAAGACAACAGCTGTTATTTTTACAACATAGGACCCTAAAAATATTAGTTTAAAAATAAAATACAACGTTATAATGTGAAAAACCATCCTAAAATTTAAATTAGTACATGTTGCTTAGACTTTTTTGATGTGTGTATAAGTGTTTAATCGTTTTTATCAATGAAAAAAGAATAGGTTTAAAGTCATTTTTAAATAAATTTTTGATATTGCATTTTTGTCTTATTTGTAAAAGCTAAAAACATGATAACTCAAAGAGGGTTAACTTTTGTATTTCACTACAATGGCAAAACACGGGGGCGACAAATTTCCAGTCGGCTCCGGGTGAAAATCCATGGTACGCCACTGTCATTAGCATAGTATCGAGGGTCACTATAACCACTGCACCAAGAGGTAGTCAAATCTAAAACTTACAAGAAGTAGTGAACTGTGGCGAATCTCTGGTTATCGATAAGTATAATGTTATAATTCCTGTTGATATATTCGTCTGTGAGGATTGTTGATATCGGAAAGTTCGTACTGTCCAAGTAGCCAATTGCAATGACTACAGTCCTCCTGAAAATAACAAAAGAAAACTTATTAACAAAACCTGTGCATCATATTTTTTATTTGTGTTTACATTCATATTGTTCTAGGAGTTTATTATTAATCCTTAAATTCCTAAGGGTGTATCCACACATGCCGTCAGGTTCAGCCGGCGGTTTTGCCGGTGGTATGTGACCAATTTTTTATATCATTTCCGCTGTAGGCCGCAGAAGCCGCAGTATCGCTGTGATTATCCGAAACCACGAGCAAAATGACCGTTCGGCCGGCGGCAATGCTGGCGATAAACATCCGCGGCTTTGTTGTGTGCACAGAAAAAGAAAGAATGAAAAAACTAGTGGAAGTGGCATGTGGACGTTACCGTGTCGCCACTATTATGTACATTTGTACCTACTCGAGGCTCAAGTGAGACCAGTCATTTGGTGTCAAGTGAAGCATAATTATCTTTTAAAAAAATACAAATATGCCATATTGTGCTGTTTTTGACTGTAGAAATCATAGCCGCAATAAAAATAAGTCCAACGAAGGGATTAACTATCATCGGTAATCATAATTTTCCGATTTTAATACAATTAAGTAATATTTTTTGTGTTGTGCAAAATATACAATTGAAAATGAACCATAATTTTACGACGTATGGTTCATTTACCTTTACGTTTAATCAATGTAACTTATGTTAGAATAATTAATATCTATATATTTAAAAATGAATTGCTGTTCGTTAGTCTCGCTAAAACTCGAGAACGGCTGGACCGATTTGGCTAATTTTGGTCTTGCATTATTTGTGGAAGTCCAGAGAAGGTAAAAAAATAGGAAAATGCTGCAAAATTATATAAAAACAACAAATTTGTTTTTCCTTTGATGTGTCCACACACAATTTCTATGAGAGAATTTATTGACGCACGGTTTGACAGTTCTGCTGTGAAACAATTTCATTACGACAGCAGGGTGCATATTTTACGAAATAATTTTTGATGTTATGATATATTATTGACAAATTCATATAAAAACAATATTTTATTTATTATATACAGTACAACGTCTGTCGGGTCAACTAGTATACAATAAAAATATCTTGCTACTCAACAAGTGCATGCATACCGTACATATCGATATAATTTTATCGAAATAAATTTTATCTATATAAATTGTATTCAAGTATGGCTCCTTTTTTTATGAAAATAAGGAACGAGACGAGCATTACGTTCAGCTGATTCTCTCAGGATTCATGAAAAACCCAAAAATTCTGAGCGGCACCACAATTGCGCTCGACACCTTGAAACATAAGATGTTAAGTCTCATTTTCCCAGTAATTTCACTAGCTACGGCGCCCTTCAGACCGAAACACAGTAATGCTTCACGGCATCCTGTGCAAAGCCTCCCACTGGTAAAATGGCTCTTTCCCATGCATCATGCGAAAAAGGGTGTAAGTAAGCAAAATGTTATAATATGGTTAGGGTAATTGTTTTTTTATATGGAATAAGGGGACAAACGAGCGTACGGGTCACCTGGTGTTAAGTGATCACCGCCACCCACATTCTCTTGCAACACCAGAGGAATCACAAGAGCGTTGCCGGCCTTTAAGGAAGGTGTACGCGCTTTTTTTGAAGGTGCCCATGTCGTATCGTCCCGGAAACACCACACAAGGAAGCTCATTCCACAGCTTAGTAGTACGAGGAAGAAAGCTACTTAAAAACCGCACTGTGGAGGACCGCCACAGATCCAGATGGTGGGGATGATATCCTATTTTGTGGCGTGTCGTGCGAAGGTGGAATTCGGCGGCAGGAATCAGGTTAAACAGCTCTTCGGAACTCTTCCCGTGATAAATGCGGTAGAAGACATACAATGAACAATTCCACAATTCGACAATTCGAGCTGCTCTGCGTTGCACTCGGTCAAATGGATCGAGCAGATACTGGGGTGTGCCAGACCAGAGATGACAGCAATACTCCAAGTGTGGCCGGACCTGCCCTTTGTAGAGCGCTAGAATGTGGGCCGGCTTAAAGTATTGCCGTGCTCTATTTATGACGCCCAGCTTCTTCGAAAACAATTTGGCTTTGCCCTCCAGATACGTACAAGAGAGACTACGATGAATTCAAATTAATAATTTTAATTGTCTCTTAGGTACAGCTAATTATTATTTTACAAGTATGTGTAAGATTCCAGTTAAATAAACGTTATTTTTTAAATATAGACAAACCTTTTTTTAAATAAAATTTTAATAATTTTCCATAAATTAAGGTACCACCGATAAGTTTTGGTCGAGGTGGAGTAGAAGAAAAACCTCATCACATCATAGAGGAATTACGCCATAAAATTGTAAAAAATAGATCGAAAACCACGAATTCTGGAAATGTTTGGCATCATTGAAGCATAAAATGTACATCATAATAATATAAATTATCATAAGACTAACAAGATTATTAATACTTCGTCATTACTTATAGCTTCACTTTTTATTAATCATTCGCTAATGCTTGCAGTACGGTTTATAAAATTCCATGTCTTACTGGCCTGGGTTTATACAGAATGACGATGAATAATTATAAAAAAAAAACTATGTTTTATGCGTATAATGCTTCCCAGGTAAATATAATATTGGTATTGTAACTATCCAAGACTATATCTATCGTGTATATATATATATCGTGTACGCTTGATTTTATTTGAATTGAGCTAAATATTGTCCATCCTTTTAAATAAAACTATACCTAACTAAGAAAAAATATTGACCATTACGACGTACTATATCGGTAATATACTTTATCAACCCTGATTACATCATTCTAGTTGTAACTAACTTATCGATATATTTATTTATTTTCGTACAACACTAGGCATTGACAGAAGTCAAATCTATGGTTATAGAGTTCCTATTATTTCAAGTTTCTATATGTTATTTTTCGCAATTTAAGAAAAAGTTCGGAGGTTGTCATAATCACTTTAAGAATATGAGACTAGCGTAATTCTATTAAGTTTTAAATTCCTGTAAATAAATTTGTAGTTATACGTTTTCGTGATTGTGCGTTTAGGCCTATCATAAAGCCGGAATTAAGTGTGTGTATTTATGTAATAAATGTGTGAGTTTGGCGACATCGGTTTTCATAGTAATTTGACATGATGCCACTTCTACAAGTTTTTTCTGTTCTGTGGTTGTGTGATTACCTTAATATTTTTTTTTTTTTTTTATGGAATAGGAGGACAAACGAGCGTACAGGTCACCTGTTGTTAAGTGATCACCGCCGCCCATACTCTCTTGCAACACCAGAGGAATCACAGGAGCGTTGCCGGCCTCTAAGGAAGGTGTACGCGCTTTTTTTGCTTTTTTTTTTACCTTAATTAACATTCAAAAGGCATAAATTATTACACCACAAATATAGAGTAGTAACTTAGACTCTACCTGTATCTTCTTTTTAAGATTTATTTGATGCACACTAAGACTCCTTTGTATACCATACTTTGAATCCATACCAGTGGGAGGCTCCTTTGCACAGGAAGCCGGCTAGATTATGGGTACCACAACGGCACCTATTTCTGCCGTGAAACAGTAATGTGTAAACATTACTGTGTTTCCGTCTGAAGGGCGCCGTAGCTAGTGAAATTACTGGGCAAATGAGACTTAACATCTTACGTCTCAATGTAACGACCGCAGTTGTAGTGCCGCTCAGAATTTTTGGGGTTTTTCAAGAATCCTGAGCGGCACTGCATTGTAATAAGCAGGGCGTATCAATTAACATCAGCTGAACGTCCTGCTCGTCTCGTCCCTTATTTTCATATAAAAAAATCTACACAAGCAAAGTCATGGACACTCGCTTGCATAAAATAGAATAAATGTTTCGAAAACAACTTCGTATATCATATAAAATTAATAACTAATCGCTAGTGATTTGTCCGTGGAGTAGAATGCGAAATCATGTGATAACGATAAGAGAGGAGTCAATAAAATGTTAAGAAGCGTGTAGTTTGAATAGGAAAATGGTATTAATATATCTTATCTAGCTAACTCTTTGAATACTTCGCAATTATGGTACATCAACAAGATAAGCATAATCATGTCCTGGATGCCGTGAAGCATTACTGTGTTTCGGTCTGAAGGGCGCCGTAGCTAGTGAAATTACTGGGAAAATGAGACTTAACATCTTATGTTTCAAGGTGTCGAGCGCAATTGTGGTGCCGCTCAGAATTTTTGGGTTTTTCAAGAATCCTGAGTGGCACTGCATTGTAATGGATAGGGCGTATCAATTACCATCAGCTGAACATTCTGCTCGTTTCGTCCCTTATTTTCATAAAAAAAAGATGGCGGACGCCTCCATGTTGGTGAGCGCAGGAGGGTCGATAGGTATACAGTGAAGAGACCACCTAAAGTAATATATATTTTTTATTCAGTAGGAAGCCCACGTTGTATACAATGTGTTGCCTTATGATAAATTTACACATTAATAACTTATATAAACAAACATCGTATACCCTTGATAACAATATTATTAAAAAAAGACAATTTCCTACAAAAGTACACAAAATAATACAAAAAAAAAGCGTAAAAAACTTTTTTTAATTTTGCGCTTGAAAATCGAATATGCAGAGTTCCAAAATATGTCCAAATCTGTTTTTTTTTTCATATATATTATTGTTATAGCACATTACAATTCTGTTAATAGCAGCGGTCCTATCGAGGTTACTCTTTGTAATTCTTGGCCTGAAAGTAATTTTATTTTTAATATGTGACCGTACGGGCTGTTTATACCTCAATTTACAATTTTATGCATAAAACACTGATCTATCGAGTTTCTACGATTGCATAGTGATATGGCTTTACAACGTTTTAAGAGATCATTGGTATTATTAATTCTCTTTAAATATATTGTCCAAGTGTCGTAAGAATGTTTGAAGTGAAAACTACTTTAGCGGCGTTGAGCACTTTTCTTGGGATAGTTATTAAATGTTAAACTCGCGTCATAACGTGTGTCCTGATCGAAAATTCGTAAGACAATTTTATACAGTGTTTTTGTAACAGGTGAGATTGTCTTATGTGTGACGCGAGTATACCATAATATATACTGACGTCATTCGCACGACGTAATTACCAGGAGAACATAAATATGGTAGCGGTATTATTAATGTATGTAAGTATTCATCACTACTCTGTGGTCGTTAATGTCTTCCATAGCGGTTGAAATCATGTGTCATCCTAGCAGCATGTACCAGGACGTCATATGCAGTTTAGAGGTTCATGCACAATGCATATCTTAAAACTATTATACAATGTCCGGTGTTGTTGTTGTTCGTTGGTGTTCTGAAATTATGGATGAAAGTTGATTTTTCTGAGAGATAAACTTTTTTAAGCAAAATACTTATAATACTTATCTACTTATGAATTTTGTATGTAATAAAAATTGTCATTTTTTGTGTACGACATAAATGAATATTGTATTTAACAACATAAATTCTAGTACTTTTTGTCTGATAAATAAAGCAATTCGTGCTAAATTATTCCCTAACCATTGCAAAATATTCTTAAGGCACAACGTTAATGTTCAAGTTTTCATTTCTGCCGGTACTCCCGGAGTGCAACCTATATTTTTTAGTATTCTATCTTTATGCACTTGCAACAGAGTAATATTGTAGTTTACATTTAAGATGTGGATGATTTTTGTACTTCTTATGATGAAACCTAATAGCTTCAGAGCCTTACTCACCAGATTATCAATATGTTGTATGAATTAATACGATATCGCGATTCGCGAGGCTACTTTGATGAGGCGGCCGAGCACCCTAATATTATCTGTTTTTTATATTATTATAAATTTATTCGTATTCGTTTACCAAATGGAATCTCGAGTTTGTAAAAATATGTTATCGGAATGTAGAATATATAGAAAATAATATTATTATTTTTGACCAAAGTACCTACACCGTATAAAATTGATGAAATTCCAGTGAAATCATATCTCCATTCTCTCTCTCTACCTAAATAATATTTATTTATTTATATTATATTCAGTACCTACTTTATTATAATTCAAAAAAGTTATAAAATGCTTCAGTAAATAAAATAAATTTTTAAAAAGGCATAGGTACTTTAAATTAAGTACATAATAGATTTTAACTTCCGACATGACAATTAATTAATTGGTGCTGCAATTGGATTCGAGGATATTTTATTATTATATTGTTCGTGCCTTGGGGACCCTGTCAGGTCAGTCCCCTGGACTGTGACAGCTATGAATGCGTCGAAAAATTAGCATTGGATCGTTAACCTCTATTAACTACCTATACAATCTAGACGTATAAATTATCTAAGAAATACTCATATAATAAAAAAAAATAACAAAAAAACAACCGACTTCAAAAACACTACTCCAGAATAATTGATATAATATGCACTAAAAAGTATATTCTAGTGTTTTTGAAGTCGGTTGTTTTTTGTAATTTTTTTTTTATTTTTAGTGAATTTGAAGTACACTAACTAACAATTTGTCTAAATATGTGTAGGTATACTAAATTTTTCAATGCACCAATGAACGTAAGCGTAAGTAATCTGCCATAACTATGTTATGGTAGATTACTTAAATATCCTAATAGCATAAAAAGATTCGGCCGAGTATAGTTAATTTGCTCCTAAGAATTGAAGTTCCGTTACTTTGTCATGGATTCCGTAATCAGAACCCAACCAAACTCTTACCAAACTACCTTTGAAGTATATCCTTTCAAATAAAAAAAGAATCATCGAAATCGGTTGGCGCGATATTGAGTTATTCGTAAATTTATCATCCACATACGTATAGCAAATTTAAGACTATGGTTTTCTCATGAATGCCACTGTCAGATCTGGACCAAATTACAATGAGACCACACGGGAAGCACCAACTTTCAAATAAAAAAAGAATTTTCAAAATCGGTTCACCCAGTCGAAAGTTTTGAGGTAACAAACATAAAAAAGACAACATACCGACGAATGGAGAGCCTCCTCATTTTTTGAAGTCTGTTAGAAATTACAGGTTCTGAATTCAAACGTAATATTATTATCGTTTTTTAAATGTTATAGTATTACTAACAAGACATAAAGGAGTTTCTTCTTATATATAAAGGGGCTTATTATTATTGAAAAATGTTTTGAATATTCTTATTGTGTTTTTGGTTTGAGTTAATATTCACGGGGCCAAATAAAACGATGTTTGCGCCTCTCTTCCCCAAGAGTTCGCCTCAGATGAAGGCTTAGAGGACACATTGCCCAAAGCCAAGCTCAGGTGGTGTTTAGTAGATAGGCATTTAGGTTTTAGGTCCCTCATAACGAACGCAGACATGGGCTGTGTTGTTATGCATGAGCATTAACTAAACTGTTTATGCACAACAAAATGTTATTTAGTTTTTTTTTGAAGTAAAACTTCTTTAGACGCGACTTGGGGGTGACTCAGAATTTTTTTCTGATGGATGTAACGCTCACTAAAAAAGTCAATTGAAACAATTTTTTAAACCGTTATAATTTTATATTTTTAAAAAATATTTCAATTTGCTCAGTAAAATATTTTTAAAGTCTCCAAGTGTATAATTTGTTTATTTATTACTACTTTTGTAATTTTTTTGTAATAATAAATAAGTTTTAAGTCTGACATTTGTGACATTGCTTTCGTTTTCTCGCCCATTATTAGGACAGGCAAAGGGTTCGAGCCCATTCAGCCATATTTGTTAATATTCAATAACAACGTCATATTAATGATATGTGCTGATAATAATATAACCTTTAATTTCTTATCATTAATTCTTTTATTTAATGTGTGAAAAAAAAATGTGGGAATGGTTTTAATTACTTAATTATAAATATAATATAAAATGATAATAATAATCAGTCAAATAAAATGACGTTTTACTCTGTCATCAATAAATAAGAATAAAAGAGGAAACCAAGAACCTGATAATGACTTCACCTGTAAAAAGAGTAAGTGTTTATTTTCTGATGAATAATAATATCAAAATATAACATTGTCATCTTTTGTAAAATATATAAAATACTTGATAAAATAACATTAATTATATTATTTATCGATAAAGGCATTTTATTTTAGGTACAGAAAATGCTATGAAAAACATTGCTCAAAAGAAAAAAAAAATTCTAACAATGCTCCTAGCTCTTCATTAATACGTGAGTGCTTAGTTGGTAATAGGGCTTTATTTAATGTAAATTAAATGTTATATATATTAGGTATCTGTTAATTATTCCTAAAGTTAATTATTATTAAGTTTTACTTCATTCGCGCGTAAAGATTACACGATACTTTTTTAATTTTAGTTACCTGGTCTTAAAGTAAACGTCTGACGTCTATTTTTCATGGATTTTTTTTTTTGTATTTCGTTTTTTGTAAGTACTTTATCACTTTTTTGAATTCGCAGGTTCTTAAATTGTTAATATATCTATTGAGTGTTGGTTAACTAATTCATGACAATTAAAATTACTTCTTCTTGAATAAATATTACAAAGCAATCTTTTGAACTAACTTCGGTCTTTAAAAACTATCATTAAATTAGTTTTGCTATTAGCCGTTAGATGGCACTGCCTTAAGCTGATGTTTATAAGAAAATGTTGACAGTTTGACATTTTAATTATATAGATCAACTGCCTGTCTAAAGTCTAAATGAAAATCAAATAATTAATAAGTTATTGCCTATTGGAAATACCATATTATAGTATTGTACAAATGCGCACACGTTTAGATCGTTAATACGGGTAGATAGACTATGACAGTTGTGAAAGTGCCTCTCAAGTAATTGTCTAAAGTGTTATCTCCATTTTCTCCAAGTAATGGATTCAACTCATTGAATCCATTGAGAGGTGAGAGGTGAGATTCCGGTGAGGCAGCCCTGAGGGGCTGCCTCACCTCTCACCATCCAGTCCGTTTGCCCCCATATTATTTATGACACTTTTCATGAATCACAAGTAACTTACCAATTTTTTGAATTCGCAGGCCTCTAAATTATTAATAATATATCTCTTGTGTGTTGGTTAATACACTACTGCATGATACTTTAATACTATTTCTTGAATGTAGCCCAGTCGAGCAAAAACAAACGGCACGGCCGTACCATCCTTTTCTCGAAGCAGATCAGGCTAGTGGCTACTTTCGACGCTCGCTAAATTCGTTGTGGATAAAACTAGAAGCCTGAATTCGATGTTAATCTATTTATTTAAACATAAATATTTTCAATATTCTAAGATATACACTGTAAGATGATGTTAGGTTAGCTAATTAAGTTATTACTTAATACAGAACCCTTAAAGTGGGGACTAAATAAATTGACCGACTTCGTCTTACATGGATCTCACAACTTTGTACGGTAGAAGAACTGAGTTGCGAGATTTGGTTTTTTTACGAGTTATGTTTAATGGCTAAATATCATTACCACAGAGTAGTGATGGATACTTACGTATATTACTAATCAACTAAACAATCTTTTAATATTCAACTAAATAGCTTCATTAGGCATAATAATAATTGATAACTTCGGTTTTCAATAACTATCATTAGTTGTACTATTAGCCGTTAGTTGGCGCTGCCTTAAGCTGTTGTGAAAGAAACAAGTCTAATCTCCATCTATCATCTACACGTGGAAGATATCTGTATAAACAAATTATGTTTCATGACGTAGGTAGTTACCAATTACCATCAAGAATATAATATTATGACGAGTGAGAATAGGTTTTTGTAAGTTCTAACTTAAGAGTAAAGGTGCTCCCACACTGCTGTTATAAAATGTTAACAAACAATAAAATATTTGAAAACATGCCACCACGACACCGCACGGCGCGGAGCACGCTAGAACGGGATTCTCCGTATGCTGTTCCCCTTTTATCGGCAGTCGGCACTCTGTAGAAGACGGCAAGTGTTCGTGTACCGCCAGAGTCCAGAGTGATTTGAAATGCTTTGCTTTTTTCGGGCGCCCCTAGATGGCACTGTTTTTTATATTGACTTTGTGTACATATAAAGTTAATTTATGTACACCCATGCTTTAAATCCTCTATTAAAGATTCTGAAACAGTTAGCTTATTGCCAACATTAAAACACCCAATGTTCTAATAACCATTACATCATCCAAAAGAGTGTTGTAATGTTGCACTGAATTTTATGAAATTCAACAACAACACTCCTATGTTTTTTTTATCCCTTCATGCGCAAAGAGTTTCAACAGACAGCGACATTCTTATTGTTCGATGCGTGGTATCTGTATGAATTTCAAAAAAAGAACATTTTCGTTTACGCGCGTTCCACACTACCAGAACGTCGCGCGCCGTAAAAAAAAGTAGGTTATTCGAATCCCCGCCATTTTTATTCGATATTTTTACTGTTTTGTTTACAAAAAATGAGCGATTCATTTTAAGCGCTGTAAAAGAACATTATATTCGAGTGAATTTTAACTATTGCACTATATAGTAACTAAATGTAAATTACTACTAAAATAAATAATTGTTGCATTAATACTTAGTTTATTTGTATACAATCAGTAATGAATGATAATAAGTTACTACTAGGACTGGTGTTTTAATGTTAGCAGTAAGCTAAATGTTACAGAATCTTTTAGAGGATTCATATTCTGGGTGTAAATAATGTCTTGTATACAACTGTTGATAATTAGTTATTAAAACACTCATGTGATACTATTATCACATATAAATCCACATTCGTGTTTTAATACCCCTTATTACACAACAGTTGCATAAATAACTAGTACGGAACCCTGCGGTGATCCAAATCGTACTACCTATTCCTGCTTTTTCTTATATTCCTCTTACCTACTATAACTGATCTACTGACCTGGCTATTTAAGACACATAATATATACATAGGCTTTATATTATGTCTATAATTCATTCATCAGTCCATCAGTTTTATAAGGTAAAAACAAAATACCCTGCGATATTTTAAGTTCTAACAGCAGAACTGGGTACTGGTTGAGTTAACAAAATGAAACCTCGATTTCATTATCAATAATAGTAAGGAACCTTTAGGCATTTTCGAAGTATACCAATCCGTAGGTATAATAATTCGTAGGTGTACATACAGTATATGCCATGTAATTACTAGGTTAACTAAGGTTAAGGGCCCCTTCATAGGTAATGGTATTCAGTTTAACAATAAAATATCAGAGTAAACTAGGACTCACTGAGCAAAAATTTAAGATTTATATTACGTAGTTTTTTTTTAAATCTATCCCTTTAATAAAAGAAAAAATATTATAAATATAATCAGCTGGAGACCTGGATGGTTCCACTGTCGACACGGGCCGAACACTCCTGTCGGATATCACCGCTTCAATAAATATCATGCTGCATGCTCATAGCTTCCGTTCTGATTGGTGCCAACCTATATGCTTTTAAAAAGAAAGATGGCGGCTGGATGCGCCGCAATTATTTCTTTTCTTGTAATTTGGTTATGGCAATTTGTAGTCCTGTAGATAGAGAAATACCATACACAACAGACTCATTGTCATCTGAGAGGTTAACATAATGACAGTTGTCGCTTGGGCCGCATAATAATATAACCAAAGAGAATTTAAACACTACATTCAAATATAACCAAATTGTCACCGAGCAACACAGTTCGAACGCAAATCACAATACACGCATAATATCTGTTTAATATAATAAGCAAATTCTTCAAAAGACTTCCTAAGTGATCAACGATCTAATCGCAAGTTCTCGGTGTAACGCCAAGCACAAAACTTTTTCCTGATCATGCCGAGAGGAACTCCTTACTGGTGCTAAGGATGCACCTAGAGGAATAGCGGGGGCCAAGCTGCAGACCATCGCGCCTCGGAATCTCAGGTACGTCGGCCTATTATTTAGCCATAACTGATTGAAATTTTTATAGAATCATATTATGATTTCCTACGCTTGCGCTAATACATCAGCATTAGGCCGATTTCTGTAGGTTGCACCCACGGACGAGTAAAAAAACAAGGACTCCGCGCCGTGATATTAGCAAGTGAAGCACCGTTATGCTAGTGTGTGTGCGGTTATGGGGGATACTAGTTACACAATTTTTTCTCCCTTAAATATTCATATACGGCCACAAATACTTATAAGCTCGACGGCATTTTTAAAATATGTTATTGAGACGCAAACTGAGCTGTCACAGACGATGACAATTCTCATAATGGCCGCCTTTCGGCCTGTAGTAGTGTAAGTGTGTGCGTGGAGCTATGTATTCACATGATAATCGGCTTGTATTGGTGCTACACTGTTATGTAAGGTGACATGGAGTCCTTTACTAGTCCGTGGCTGTACCTATAGACGAATAGGTCTTAAAGTTTGATGTAAATCCATTATGACCAAACTAACTGAAAAGTTTCAGACACTGCAACTAGGATTTGGTTGGAATGGCGGCTGCGAGGCTGCAGTACACGCGCTTCGTTCCTATTTCAAACATGATGGAGGTGAGGCGGTCTTGAAAGTTGATGTAAAAAATGCTTTCTATACCGTAAGTAGTTCAAACATTTTTACAGAAATTCAAAATTCGATTCCAGTGTTTTTTTTTCGAGAGGAGGTAAATACATTTCGTATTGAAGAATGTCGGGCTCGGGTGTAAACACCGACCCCTACCGACTAAAAACCTCCTCTGTGCTGATAGCCCAAAAGGCTTTTACAGCGAAGCCGGGAGGGGGCCTTGGAGGCCGAAAATTTAGCTCACAGACGCGGGGCGTCTCGGAAGGAGCCTCGTACCTCGGACCGCCTGCTTACAAGACTAGATATAGAGAATATCACTAACGATCTAATATATCAGTTAGTCCAATGGACTCTAGGTTTCCAGGACAATGGGTGTCAGCAGGGTGATCAGCTCGGTCGGGCAGTATTCAGTCTCGCTATACACCCAATCATTACTTCACTAAATTCTAAATAATATAAGTGGTACTTAGATGACGACACTTTAGGAGGTGAACTAATACAGTTATTAAAAATCTCACTTTTTTAAATAATTTTGTCAATGAAATTGGCTTAGAGCTCAATCTTTCAAAGTGTGAACTTTTTATCTCAGATTTGGTACCTTTTGATAGAAGAGGTGCGATACTAAAGCAATTCAATATTAATGCTAATTTTAAAATTTGTGGAAATGCAATCTCTTCGCCTTTTACGGTGTACCAATTATGGAAGAGTCTTTCTCAGCTTATATAAATGAACATAAATCAAATGAAAAATATTCAGACCGCTTACTATGCGTACATATACCTGGCCTATTGTATAATTCGGTTTCGTCTTTTGTCCCGATGCTAACCTATGTTCTCTGATGTTGCCCTCTTTTGAATCTTATTATCGAAAATATTGAATTGTTCATAGTCAGATATTTCTTGATTCAAGCCTCACTGAAATGGCATCCGAAAAATATCTAGTATATCCTTACCAGCATTTTTATCATCTCTTCACAGAGTCAAATTTATATGATCAAAATTATCTTCCCATCATTAGGGTCCCAATGCTTGGAAAATTGCCTGTCCAAGTGAAAATTTCCCTAAGCTTTGAGATGAGCCACAGTGCAAATTTATTCACACAAGGATGTCAATTATCATGTCACAATATTTCGGCTAAGGCTCGTTTTGTTGAACGAGAATCAGAGTACTGGCTTCAGGCCACTCCTTCAAATAATAAAGGAAGCTTCTCGATAATTCCAGCTTCTCAAATGCAGTTTGTTTTACGCCTGGGTATCCCTAGTTCCCCATATGTGCAGCTGCAGAGGCAATGTAGACAGTCTTACCGCCGCAGTGCGGGCCGTCTCTTCCGCCATGCCGCCTTAAACGACGTCTTGCAGCATGCCTTTACTACCGTCAACGTACTGGCTATCCTAGAGCCGAATGGAATTTCACGTGACGATGGTTAGAGGTTATGGTATGGCGTTAATTCCCTAAAGTCGACAACATCATCCAGGGCGGCAGGTGCAGCGGCGGAAATTGCCGAATATCTAAACTGGAGGAAATATAGGTCACTCGGTAATGGATACACATTTGTTCCCTTTGGGGTGCAGACGTTGGGTCCTTGGGGTTCATCGGCAAAAAAAATATAACAGAGCTATCCAGGCATCTAACCGATTTGACAGGTCTAGTGCGAACCCCTGTCAGAGGATAAGTTTGGCCATACAGAGAAATAACGTACCTGCTGACAGCGTCCTTCGCTATCTTTATGATTTGTAATTATTTAATTTTTAATACATTATTTAATTCTTATTTTATATAAGATTGGTGTTCATTATAATGTCATGTGTAAATAAAGAAATTAAATATTAATGTACTTAAATAAAAGTTAAAAAAATATATATAATAATTTATAATATTAAAAAAAAATTAGGATAACGGTTGTCCCAGGAACTTCTAATTAGCTCTTCGTGCTCAAAAGTCTGATAAAAGTTTGATAAAACACTATTCCAAAACAAAACTTATAGGAACTTTTTTTGTATTTTTTTTTTTGAGATTTCTTAATATGTACCGGTCCGAATCGGTGCGAATTGTATTAAAAAAAAAGCGTGATGTTAAGAATGGAATATTTAGTGAATAGGTTTGGTTCATGGTTCATGACTGGTTAGTAACAGCAAGCCTTCTAAACGTGGCTTTATAATATTATATGAAGTAGGCTAAGTTGTTATATGATTTAAAAGATGGGCTGGGAGTTTCTTATCAAATCTTCTCCCCATGTCAAAGCTGTAACATTTCTTGTGTCATCATCACTGCCTATTGTAAATAAGTATATTAACAATCAAATTTTTTTTTATTTTTAAAGTGATATCGCTCACTTCTGGGTTCAATTATACAAAATAAATTAGTAACCAGAATTAATGAACGATACACGACACGAATCCGCGCCTCTCGGGTTCCGTCCGAGCGCTCTTACCAACTGAGCCAACCGTTCGAGCGACGCATGGATCGTAAATCTTGGTATGCCTTGTTCAACTCTCAAGTTTATTTATTTATTTAGGCAACTAACAAATTACACTCTTTACTATAATAATAATATGGATAGGAGTTAATTCACTTCTAAGCTACCACAGCATTCATATATTTACTACGGTTATAAGACAGTAATTTTAACAATTTAAAAACTATAAATATTATAATATATAATTTAAAATAAAAATTAAATGTGAAAACAAGGTTTCTAAGTCACGTGTGTAAGTTAAGTATTTTCTTTTTATATTGAGCAAGCGGAGTGAATAAATCAATGTTCTGCGATTTGGCCAGTGAGTTATACTCGTATGACCTACAGAGCCTAGAAATACACTGGCCTTCAAAAGTAAGTATCACACTTTTAAAATGGGATAACGTTTTAAGTTCACAAGATATACTTTCGAAATAAAACGGACTCCAAAGAGAATTTAATTTTGTACATAAAAACTTTATAGTCGGTAACCTTCTTTTAAGAATTGGCTGAAAAAAAACTTCAAAAACAAAAAACCATTCCTTTTTCAAAGTGGACGTTTCCGAATTACAAATTTAAATTTTTTTCAAGATCGATGGGTCTTGTTTTAAAAATTTATGCTAAAAAGCACATAACATTTATTTATCATGCCTCTTTCAGTTGAAGAATGTGCTAGGATTATGGCTTTTCTGGAACTAGGCATCAGTATGCGTCGCACTGCAAGAATGGTGGGTGTGACGGTACGAACGGTCCAGAAGGTAAAGCGAAGGTACGAAGAGACTGGACACCATCTGAGGAGACCTTGTAATGGCAGACCCAGGTGTACCAGTGCCCGAGAAGATCGTAATATTATTTCCACTGTGTTAAGAAATCGCCACCAAAATGCAGTTGAAGTCCAGCAACAGCTACTTCAGACCCGAAGGGACTACATTAGTGACAGTACAGTGAGAAGAAGACTTGCTGAAGCAAATTTGAAACCCCGAAGACCAGCAAGTGGCCCAAAACTCGAGAGACAGCATCGAGTAGCGAGACTGCGATACGCCCGTGAACACATGCAGTGGGATGAAGAAGAATGGTCAAGAATTTTGTTTGCAGATGAGTCTCGATTCTCCCTTTACACTTCTGATGGAAGGCGAAGTGTTTACAGGCGACCTAGTGAGCGATACCTTCAAGCCTGCATCTCAGAAAGAGTCCAATACGGTGGAGGCAGTGTACATGTATGGGCTGGCATATCTTCAGAAGGTCGCACAGAGCTAGTAGCCATAAAAAATGGCACCCTCACTGGGCATAGATATGCTCAAGAGATTCTCAATGAGTATACAGGGCCGTATTTAGCAAATATGGGTGATGGATCGATGCTGATGCATGATAATGCCCGGCCACACACGGCTCATATCGTACAAGAGTATATTCAGGAGGTCGGTATCAGCGTGATGGCTTGGCCATCAAGAAAACCTGATCTCAACCCGATTGAACACGCCTGGGATGAGCTTGGGAGGCTAGTCAGAAATGGCAGACCACCACCTACTACCCTCAGGGCACTAAAGCAGGCCCTGGTAGAAGAATGGGAGAATATTCCCCAACATCGGCTCCGAAACCTAGTGTTCAGTGTGCCAAACCGGCTCGAAGCTGTAATCAGAGCCCGAGGAGGCAATACCAGTTATTAAAAATTAAATAACATGTAATACATTTTAGTTGAATTTTTTTACACTAAACTAGAAATGTCTATTTTCATTGTTTTATCTTTTTTAAGTTAAAAATGTTACTAATGTATAATTTTAGTTTCTAAGAATTAAATCCTATAAAATTTGCAACAAAATGTTTTTAATCTTAAATCTCTACCTTATATAGTTAAAAAAAAATAATTTGAAAAGTGTGATACTTACTTTTGCAGGCCAGTGTAGTTGCTTTTTGACCTTATTAGTCCTAGATTGTGGTACTACAAACAACGAATAGGCATTTTTTCCTATTAATTTTGGAGGATCGTTTATTTTGAATTTTGATAGCAAGTATGGAGAATATGTTTTACTACTAAAAATATTGTGTAAAAACAAAAGATCTAACACTATCCTTCTATCCGCCAGTGGGATCACACCGTATTCTTGTAGCTCTATCTTCAGGATACTCGGAAAGAATCCGAGAGGCGCGGGTTCTCTCTAGTCCCGCATCGTTCATAAGTTTAACTATTTAGACAAAAGCTTGTTACCTTTTAAAGTCAATCCTAGAATCGTTGGCAATATTGTGAGCAGTCCAATACGTGTACCTCTTCCTGCTGGTTCGTCCTTGTACCACAAAATAAAGGTACTTCAGTTGAGCTCGCGGTATTGTGGCCGGCTTCGTTGATCCAGGACCTGTAAGACGTGGATCACGCTATAGATTGACCCCCTTATTCATAATGGTCCGCTAACTTTAAACAGCCGCTTAGGAGTGTTTTTTCTCATTCTGACTTAGGTCAATAGAAGAAGACAGAGTGAGAATTAGCAATGCTTTAAGTTAGCAGACTATTATGAATAAGGGGGTAAGTGACAAAAGGTATATGTATGGATTATTTGCACAGGATGTCGCCTAGATTCCATAATCTAAAAAAACGGTCGAAAAAGGCGCCGTAACCCATGTTACGGCGCCTTTTTCCACCGTGAAGCAGTAATACTACAACTAAGCAATTTCACCCCTGCAAAACCACTTTATCTTTTTAATGACAATAAGCGAAGAGGAAGCTCAGCTGATGGTATTTCGATAAACCCAAAAATTCACAGAGGCACTACAATTGCGCTCATCATCTTGAGACTTAAGATGTCAAGTCTTATTTGCCAAGTAATTTCACTCGCTACGGCGCCCTTCAGATAGACACACAATAATGCTTACACATTACTGCTCCACGGCAGAAAAAGACGCCGTTGTGGTACCCATAATCTAACCGGCGTCCTGTGCAAAGGAGCCTCCAAAGTAGTAAAGGTAAAGTAATATTCATAAATGGATGGTGATATCTGACTGTAACTTGACCCGTGTTGCTATACAAGAAATAAATATCGTGCATTTTACAAGAATCCAGCAAGGGTATGTAATTATATAGAGTTGTTATAACAATGTGTGGAAAGTATCCAGCGCTTGGGAACGCGATGTCACAACCACTTATCTTGTTTCATATCAAAACCACAATTAAATCGTCTACACGGAATCATATTATTTGCAGAATAGTTTTTATTTTCTAGGAAGACACATCAAAATTGCTAAAAATGTTCAAATTAAGATTCAAATATTTTTATACAAAATAGGATGTGAAATCACTTATTGAAAGTCAAAAACACCACCCATTCCAAAAAGAATGCCTCAGATCTGAGAAGAATGGGCGCAACCAACTGCGGGCTTCTTTTTCATCAAAAAATTTGTTTTCAACGTAATATTGTACAATTCAATTTATTATTTAATAGCCTGAGGGCGGTCGCTCCATTCCCAATCTGTGGCATCATTATAAAGTCATTAATGTATATATTTTGAATATAGTAATACTTTTGTTTTGAACATTTTCTGGGATCTTGTTGTAAAAGCATATACATCGCCCCACAAAAGACTTACTAACTTGACTTAGCCGAGTAGTAGGCATTATACGTTTATGTGTGTACCTGGTGTTAACATTATGAATAACATTATGGTTATGACAGTTTCAAGATGATTCATTTCTGTGCCTATGAACATACATTACATTATCAAGAATATATTGAGAAGCAACAGTCAAGATGTAAATTTTGCTCTGAATGATTCTTTAGGACCTAGGTTATACTAGTCAGATCCGCATAATAAGGGTTTCGTATCAAGGTACAAGAGGAAAAGATTTTTTTAAGGTTTTTATGAGATGAAGCCGCTGACAGACAGACGGGCGAGCAGTCGTACTTGACTTGTACGAACTCAAATTAAAAACAAACCTAACCATAGAGTAACAGAACAGCTTATAAAAATAGCAAATAGTTAATTCACTAGAAATGACGCCAAAAAAGTGTTCTAGTAACACGTACTTTCCGACAATATATTGGATAGATATATTTTCATAATAAGTGTTCTAAATACTTGTGACTTCAACTATACTATTTACTTTTACTTTATTTTAATACAGATACTACATGAAGTAAAAATTATGACAGCGAGGAAGTGTACCATAAATACTGGTAGCATTACCGTGTTGCATAGCTAGGCTGATTGTTTGACCCAAATAGTTTGTACAATCTCCGCGCCTCTGGACTGTGCGGGCCAAGTGTCGACACCAAACGGCGCAAAGATATAAGACTCACTGAGGCCGACTTGATTTATTGCTATATTAGCTAATTTAAAAGTGTAAACTATTAAAAATACACAGATATATATCTACCCGCCTCAATAGGGCTACAGGAAACCCAAGCGCTGCCAGCTATTTCGGTCAACGGATCAGCCTAGCTATCCAACGCGGAAATGCTGCCAGTATTCTTGGTACGCTTCCAGGTAATGATAGTTTTAATTTAATGTTATCATAGTCTTATATGAATAAGCATTATTTTGTATAAATAAATTATAGATTATGCAATTGTATGTGTTATAATATCACTACAATCTGAAGGAAGAGTATATGTATATAGAAAGAGATCGTCAGACGTCTCAAGCTCAGAATTCTGAGGTTCCAAGATAATTCAATGAAGAATAATAAATAATAATTCTAAGTTAAAAGCGATTGTATGAAACGTGCAGTCATTGATATATTGACAGATGACGGCTATCATCATCAGTCGGAAGACGTCCACTGCTGGACAAAGGCCTCCCCCAAAGATTTCCAAGACAATCGGTCCTGCGCTGCCCTCATCCAACGTATTCCGGCGATCTTGACTAGATCGTCGGTCCATCTTGTGGGGGGCCTACCAACACTGCGTCTTCCATCAATCAATTAGAGGATACGGTCTGAGATTTTTTTGGTTCTTTTTGAACGGCTGGCCTTGAAGAACTTAGACCCAGCCGTTTGAACAGCTGCCACGAACCTATTATTATACTCGTCCACGTCTACGCAGTCACCGAGGCATTCGAAGCCGTTTTGCAATTCGAGTTGAAAGTTTTCGGGGTTTTGGATCTGGATGGGTGCGGGTGGGAGCGTAGACTTCACCAGTCGAGACCGCTCCAGTTTTGGATCGATATTCAATGTGCCTCTTGCTATGCGGTGATCACTCCCAGTTTTCACTGAGTTACTCACAGAGACATTTTTGAATATATGTCTTTTGGTCGACATAATGAAGTCAATCTCATTTTTGGTGGTACTATCGGGGCTGATCTAGTCCGTTTGCGTTGAAGTCAGCCAGCGTCTGGCCTCGGGCCTTCCGATTTCCATAACCGTTCCGTTTGCCCAGTTTTGCATTGAAGTCTCCCATGACAACGTTGAAGTGAGTCTTCGAAGCGTGAATGTTATTGGGATTGTTAGCACCCCCTCCCCGTCGCTTATGTGGCTACCATGGCCACCACTAGCGGGGCCGTCGGGGACGGAGGCCGGGGCCTTGTAGTGTTTGTCATATTTAGGGGGTTATTGCCATAATCGCCATGCTTGGTAGGGGATCGCATGACGGCTATAATCTTGTAAAAAACGGAGATAGCCGAAATCCACTACGTTTTAACTTTTAAGCAACTTTCACTTTCCAACTTAGCCGGATTATACTTCGTTCCCTTAATATTGTAATAACGACTAATTTTTAAAAATAATAAGCAAATTTGGAATTGAAGATTATCTTATATCCTATCAGTTCCGGTTCCCATTTTCGCTCCCGTTCCCAACATATATGAATTTATTTCGAGGAAGATTGCAATGGCAAACTAAACCTACTATTGGTATAGTAATAGCTGATCGACGTGAATTTCAGTTTTGCACAAATACCGCGGGATCCGTGGATTTTTCCGGGATAAAATGTGGCCTATGTCTTTTCCCAAGCTCTAGTCTATCGCTGTACCAAATTTCATCAAAATCGGTTCAGTAGCTCCGGCGTAAAAACGTAACAAACACACTTACATTCATATATTTTATAATATTAGTAAGGATTGTAGCTTGAATCCCGCATATTCTTGTTTTTTTTAATTGCACTGTTATTGTGGTCACCTAATATGTATACAGCCAAGACTAAATAAATGTTATAATTAACAAAGATTTAATTTAAAACAACTCCTATGCAAAACATAACCTTTAATATTAATATAATACCTGCTGTTATTTTTATGTGCTAACTATTGATATGGTCTATGTCGGTTCCAAGCCCTAAACAAAATATTTATTTTCTGGCGACTTCAAACCTATCAATAATTATCAAAATTATTATAAACGTATCATCAATTTTTATGGCACCAAGTGGCAACTATTCCGAATCAAACTAAAGAATAATCACGAAAATCGGTTCATAAATATCAGCGTAATCGGTGTACATACATAAAAATACCAATCGAATTGAGAACCTCTTTCTTTTGAAGTCGGTTAAAAACCAATTACATTGTGAGTGAAAAGACAAATAGAAAATGCCTATCTTTATATATATATTTCTTGTGTGCGTGTCACTGAACTCCTCCTAGACGGCTGGACCGATTTTGATGAAATTTTTTGTGTGAGTTCAAGGGGATTCGAGAATGAATTAGGTTCACAATCGAACTACCTCCTAAACGGCTGGACCCATTTTGATGAAGTTTTTGGTTGTTCCAGTGAATTTGATATTGGTGTGTGTCTTCAGGTGGATTCGAGAATGGTTTAGATTCACTATTGAACTACCTCCTAAACGGCTGGATCGATTTTGATGATTTTTCTGTGTTCTAATGAATTTGAGATTGGTTTAGATTCTCAATTCCGTCCATTTAATATGATTCTCCTGCTCATGTGTATGTTAGTGAACTCCTCCTAACGGCTGGACCGATTTTTCAAATTTAAGACGTCTGTACATGACAACGTCTGTCGGTTCCACTAGTTATATATATACATTATTATACTTACATGCCTTAATTATTGTGTTGCGTTAATAATGTTCAAGGGGCCAGGTGCTGTTAAATAAAAAATTGTTAACATTGTAGCTTGTAATGATTTGTGTAATAAATTTATTTATTTTTTGTGTGTGAATTAATAATTTATTTTCTTTATACACTCTTGTTTTGTTAATTGTTATCACTTGAAAAGACCGGTACACCATTATTTTATATAAACCTTATTTCTTGCATTGTATTAATCTTATATCTTTAAACGAGCAATTCTTGTATATATATATAATCTGAATCTCGGAAACGGCTCCAACGATTTTCATAAAATTAAATATGCAGAGGATTTCGGGGGTGATAAATCGATCTAGCTAGGTTTCAATTTAAAAAAAATGGTTTTATCCATGTTTGAATGAGAAACAGCTACAATAACATTAGAATACAAAGGTAAATTTCGCCACTATATACAAGACTATTATAGCTCAGATGGGACATTGGGTGATCCGGAAAGCAGAAGACCCCGGTTCGAATCCAGATGTCCTATTAGTTTTTTTTTTGTTCAAGTTTTGTACATTCTTAAAAATCCGAGCAAGGCTCGGTCGTCCGGATATTAATGTTAAATAGGAGCAACACTAAACAATAAAAACTAAACTAATTAAATTCTGTCAAAAATATATAAACCTTTTAAGTACACAATGACTATAGCCTGAGATTTATAAGGCGTAGATATTTACCCCCTCATTCATAATAGTCTGCTAACTTAAAGCATTGCTAATTCTCACTCTGTCCTCTTCTATTGACCTAAGTCAGAATGAGAGAAAACTCCTAAGCGGCTGTTTAAAGTTAGCGGACCATTATGAATAAGGGGGTTACCCTTTGCTCAGACTTTACTTACGTAAAACTTAGCTGAGTGTTAGCTTAGTATAATCTTTGATTTCATTTTTATAGTCATTTGACATCTGAAACTATACTGAGCATGAGCTAAAACAGCTCAATTCTAAAGTGAAATACGTGTTTTATTACACACAATTAAGTTCTACGTAAGTAAAGTATAAAAGTCTAGCGGCGGTTCCCAATATACTATCTACAGATAGAGATAAATTACTACCTTCTACTGTCAGTAATTGGCTGTCAATAATCTGAATCAAAAAAAGTGCGTACACCTTCCTTAAAGGCCGGCAACGCTCTTGTGATTCCTCTGGTGTTGCAAGAGAATGTGGGCGGCGGTGATCACTTAACACCAGGTGACCCGTACGCTCGTTTGTCCTCCTATTCCATAAAAAAAAAAAACTGTTCCAATATACCCGATCAGTCATTCTTATCGCCTTATATTGGAACGCGTGAATTGCAATTTCCATACAAACTTCAATCGCTGATAAGCTATACGTCGTCCCATTGACATACAGCGTGTACGGATAAGGTGAGTTACCGTCGATAAGTTTATTGGGACAGAAAAGTCAACGATAGTTACGATTTTTATCTCAAGTAAGAGATAGACTGAATATTGGGAACGGCCGATAGTATGCTCTATGAATCTCAGCCTTAGATACACAAATACATTATGATAATAATTACATTATGTTAGAGTGACATTGTAGCTTTTAATGATAGGATAGGAATTAATTAGTGTACGATGTGTTCACCTGTAATTGTAACACGATTTTTCCACTTGGTTTTATTATTTTATAAATTGACTTGTGTATACAGGTTGGTATATCTTAAATGAATAAATAAATTAATTATCTATGGCTTTATAGTAATTTTTTTTCATCATTTATTGTTCAAAACAAAGCATACTATAATAATAATATTGATACACTTTCACACAAATTATCTTGCCCCAAACTAGGCATATCCTGTACTATAGGTACAAGACAACGATATATTTAATACGATATACTTACATAGACATACATAAATACATATAAACATCCACGACTCGGAAACAAATATTCATATTCATCATGTAAATGATTGCATCTACCGGGATTCGAACCTCTAACCGGGACCTCTAGCTTAATAGTCAGGGTCACTAACCATTCGGCAATATGGGTCGTTTAAAATTTAAAACTGTTTTAATGTTAAACCACGAAAACTCCTAAAGGTTTTATCTGGATAAGTTGTCGCTCGTGATTTCAGAGTTACATTACTATAATTATAAATAATGGTATCTTAATATTTACATTAGTCTTCACATAAATATGGTTGTATTTCTAAAATGGTTTTTTAGTAAGCCTGTATATTTTCCATTCATTTTATATAAGTTTTGTAGATTTTCTGGCAAATCGTATAAAATATTAGGTATTATATTATTAGCATTCTTTTGACATAGATGTTTTTGGTCTTTGAAATGCAAAATCTCTTGGATTTTATTAAGTTTCTTTGCTTAAGGCTTTAATACTCTATTAAAAATGATGTTTCATTAACTTCTCTAAGATTTAAATTTTTAATTTTATCAAATACATTAATAATCTTGCAATGCCTAAAAACATACGTTTATCATATCTATAGTTCTTAAGAATATTTTTAATTGTAATCAATGTGATACAAACATTCTGACAGAAGTCCTCTAGGATATCCTAGTTCCGATCTATCATCACTGAGCACGTAGAAACAGAAACACAGACACATAATGCACCAGTAGCATCGAATCATTATTAAAATTAAAAGTCACCAAAATATTTACGAAACTATTGTACGAGGTGTGTTACTTCCCTAACATTAACAAACGGTATGACTGCATCGCTAGTCCTTTGTCTTTCATTGTGACGCAATTATTATGAGCACCTTAGATCATACGGCCGTTCCCAATATATTATATACAGATAGAGATAAATTACTACCTTCTACTGGCAGTAATTAGCTGTCGATAATCTGAAGCTGTCCTAATATGTCATTCTTATCAGGACTCACTTCTGACCCGAATAAATATCGCCCTGTTTCAGTGTTGGCGAACCTAAGTAAAATTTTTGAAAAAATTATTTTAAGCCAAATGCTAACTCAGTGTAACACTTATAAGTTACTTCATATAAAACAATTTGGCTTTACTAGGGGACGCTCGACTACGGATGCAGGTGTTGAACTCATCAGGAATATTTTTGAGGCCTGGGAGGAATCACAGAATGCACTTGGTATCTTTTGTGATTTATCTAAGGCTTTTGATTGTGTTCAACATTCAACGCTGGTCAGGAAGCTATGTCACTATGGTATAAGAGGATCTGCACTCGATTTTCTAATCTCATATTTAAATAATAGGATTCAGAGGGTCGAGGTGAATGGCAGGAGATCTCCTGGGACTCTTCTCGGTATGAGGGTACCACAAGGGTCTATTCTGGGACCCTTCCTGTTCCTAATTTATATAAATGATCTACCTAACCTTGTAGAAAAAAAACACAAGGTGGTATTGTTTGCGGATGACACTTCACTTATATTCAAAGTGAAACGAAGCCAAGTTTTATATGAAGAAGTAAACAATGCTCTATCTGACATCGTGTACTGGTTTAGCGCCAATAACTTATTGTTAAATAGTCATAAAACCAAATATTATTATTATATTTACCGCGCCAAATGTCAAAAATGTAGATGCGAATATTTTATTAAATGGAGAGGTGGTAAAACTAGTGGAATCTGCTGTATTTCTTGGCATTACTCTTGATTCCAAATTGCAATGGGGCCCCCATATTGAAGGATTGGCGAATAGGATTAGTTCTGCAGCATATGCGGTTAAGAAAATTAGACGGTTAACTGACATGGACACGGCGCGACTAGTACTTTAGTTATTTTCATAGTATTATGTCCTATGGTATATTGTTATGGGATAGTGCGGCCAATATTAATACCATCTTTGTGCTGTAGAGGAGGGCTATTCACGCGACTTATAACCTAGGTCCTAAAGAATCATTCAGAGAAAAATTTAAAGAAATAAGCATTTTGACTGTTGCTTCTAAATACATTTTTGATAATGTTCTGTATGTTCATTAGCACATTGAGGAATTTTCTAGATACTGTGACATTCATAATGTTAACACGAGCGTAACGTTAACAATATCGTCTTATATTGGGACGCATGAATTGCAATTTCTATGATGTGTTCCTGACCGACACGGTCACGGCGACTGCAAAGGACTAGGGGGGGGCGTCGTTGGTGTGCCCGAACGTGGCTGACGTAGCCAATCTTGGCAACGAAGGTCCTGCCACCTATGCCGCATTTTAAAGAACCATTTTCATAATTGTAGTGTATCGCTGCTGTTGGTCACGCTTTTATTTCATCTCGCTTCTTAACTTTTTGACGCTACTCTGAATGAGATGCCTCCATTCTGACCGTAGGGATGCGCGCTCCTCCCAGGTTTCTGGGTCTATGTTACAGCACTTCATATGCCTCTTCGCAACGTCTTCGAAACGAAGAAACTGGCCACCTTGCTTGCGCTTTCCCTCACGAAGCTCCGCGTAAAATATACGCTTAGCCAGTTTCCCATGGGACATGCGCGAGAGGTGTTCACACCAGCGCAGTTGCCGATGCATCAGGTAGACTTCAATACCATTAACTTCGCACGCTTCAACACTTCAGTATTGCGAATGCGATCAGACCACTTGATGTTTAGGATGCTACGAAGGCACTTCATGTGGAACCTATCCGTATGGATATGTCTTCGGTACAAACACCAGGATTCTGCTGAGTAGAGAAAATTTGGCAGTACCATTGCCATATATACGTCAATCTTCGTGGTATCGTGGACGTGCTTATGTCATGTGACCGGAATAATCTTTGCATCATCTATTAATTTGGGCATCCAGGTCACGTGATGTTATAGTGCTTGCCAAGTATCTGAACTTGTCCACTTGTTTCAGAGTGTCCTATCCTAGGCTTATACCGAGTGCGGAACCGATCGTTTGAAGTATATCCAGAGACATAACCTCTGTCTTCTTGACGCTGATTTTTAATCCGTACGTACTGCAGGCTTTGTCGAGACTGGTCATTAACATTTGTAAGCCTTCCGGGGATACTGCAACAAAACACAGGTCGTCGGCGTACGTTATCTCTGTGATGACACTATAAGAGACTTTCCTGTGAGCCTTGAGTCTAATCAGGTTGAACAGCTTACCATCCGTCCGAAAGCGAATATGAATACCTTC
Source organism: Leptidea reali (assembly GCA_949711725.1). Taxonomy (NCBI): domain Eukaryota; kingdom Metazoa; phylum Arthropoda; class Insecta; order Lepidoptera; family Pieridae; genus Leptidea; species Leptidea reali. Next base: position 5,858,991 of record CATIXN010000012.1, read on the forward strand.
TGATATATCCTACAAGGCTTCCTCAACCACCACAGCAAAATACAGAGCAAACAGGGTGGGTGCCAAGACACATCCTTGCTTAACTCCACAGGTAACGGGGAAAAACTCTATCTGTTCGCCATTTACTAAAACGCAGCAAGTCATGGCATCGTGCAGAAGACGAACAAGCCTTACAAATTTTTCTGTGCATCCAAATTTTTCTAGGACTAACCACAAGGCTTCGCGAGGAACACAATCGAATCCTGTTCGAAGTCTACGAAACGGTTAGCCTTGCTCTTTGCTTTTTTCCTGCAACTGCCGCAAACTGAAAATAGGTTCACCCGTCCCTCGCGCAGGCCTGTAACCAAACTGGTAGTTTTTGTTCGGATAGTGATATGAGCCGGTTCAGAAGGATCTTTGCCGAAACGCAGAGCAATGAAAAAACAAACTTTATAACGCTGGTAAGCTATACGTCGTCCCATTGACAGACAGCGTGCACGGATAAGGTGAGTTACCGTCGATAAGTTTATTGGGACAGAAAAGTCAACGATAGTTACGATTTTTATCTCAAGTAAGAGACAGACTGAATATTGGAAACGGCCGTAAAACGTCTAGATAGACTATGACAGTTGTGAGAACGTCGAAAAAAATAGACTTTAGAACTAACCTCCATAACCATTTAGAGCAATTCACGCACACTAACACTTTACCAGTGGCTCGTTTGCACAGGATGCCGGCTAGATTATTGGTACCACAATGGCGCCTATTTCTGCCATGAAGCAGTAATGTGTAAGCATTAATGTGTTTCCGTCTGAAGGGCGCCGTAGCTAGTGAAATTACTGGGCAAAAGAGACTTGACATCTTATGTCTCAAGGTGACGAGCGCAGCTGTAGTGCCGCTCACAATTTTTGTGTTTTTCAATAATCTTAATGGGGCAGGGCGTATCAATTACCATCAGTCCGACCGTCCTGCTCGTCTCGACCCTTATTTTCATAAAAAAAACACAAAGTGTCATACAAATCGCTATTGTAAGACGCACACTAACCTATTATTCCTGGACTGTTTTTATCGGTTGTCTAACAGCAAGAGACTCTATCTAGACGTATAAATTCTATCTAAAATGAGCACTATAATATTTTTCTTTCGTTAGTATTATTGTTAGTCTATGGGTTGTCGTTTCTACTAACAGGTTATTTTGATTAGAACACTTACACATTTTATTTGAGTAATTACTTAGATCTAACATATTAACTGTTGTCTCTTAATATATTCTTGATAATTTATTGAATGTACAAAGGTGTTCGTAAGCGAATTTTATAAAAACTGTGATAATTTTATCTAAAGTAAAACCCAGGAACAAACATTTATTTTCATTTATTTATTTAATTACAAAATCCACAGATGTTTTGTTAGGTTATAATAATACTATTGTAGAACTTACTTCTAGTAATGAATTTATAATACGTCGTGGTATTTGTGCGTGTGCGGTTTGGTGTGAGTTCGTGTGTTGTGTGTGTATATATGTTTTTAAATTACTTTTAATTTATACCTTCCTTTAAATTTTTTTTTAACACTCCTTATAAAGCAGTTGTTATTGTTATTAAAACCTCTGCACCTTTCACGTGTGAGCTGACACTGGCTTGTAAGGGAGGAATCCATAAAATACGTTATACCTTAAGGGAGGAGGGAGGGGCTAACCAAAAGGGACAGGAGGACAAAAAACTTTGTGACGATACATGTTAAAATCTAAAATTCGGGTCGGGCACCATTGTTATTACTAAAATAATCAAAACAAATCGAATTTCTGAAAATAAATCACCTTGCTGCACGCCTAAAATAGGTCATCTAAAATTTTGATAGGTTTGGAGACACGAGCCCACAAGGAAGAACCTGTGCAATGAGTCTAATGTTCAAGTAATTATTTAATTGCAGTTTTGACTTAGTTATCCATTTTGTTTGGACTAAATACTTAGTCTGGCCGTAAAGACTGTTACAATTAAAAATAAACAAAATATTACATTTAAATTTGGGAACTGTCATCTTTATATGATTGTTCATTGAGTTTTCTCATTTTGGCGCCACCACATTGTACAATTTTTTTGCGATATTAAAATGGAGTGGAGTGATAAAAAGAACTGAATCGCTGTGATTGCATTACACAAAGTAGGTATGGAGCCAAATGCATATTTTAACGCTTGGTACTAGTACGAGGGCGGCACTGAAAATTTCGGGAATCAAGGAAGTGACACAACATTACTAAAAGTGTATTTATTGCTTTTCGAAGTATTCCCCGCGAAATTTGACACATTTTTCCATACGATGGAACCAATCATTGAAGTAACCATTCCATTCGGAAGTTGGGGTCTCCAAAATGGCCGTTTTGTAGGCGTCCACAGCCTCTTCAGGTCATGAAAATCTCTGACCACGCAATTTATTCTCTATTTTAGGGCAAGTATAGAAATTATTGGGGCTTAGGTCGGGGCTCTACGGCGGATGGTCTAATAATTCTATGTTTTCTTGCTCTAAAAACTTTTGTTCTGTGCGCGGTGTGAGAACTCGCATTGTCATGATGGAGGATGATGCGGCAGTTGCAGTTCTCTTTACGGAGTTCAGAAACGACCTGTGGCAAACAAATGCTAGCATACCATTCTGCATTAACCGTTATTTGTCCCTCAATAGGAATAGACGCAACATGGCCGGTTTTGGAGACAAACGTGGCCACCATTTTTTTTGCAACACTGCGTGAACGAACAATTTTTGTTGGCTAAAGCCATTAAAGTTAAAACTTATTTTCAAACACCCAAACTCGTGACTGGTTTTTTGTTTCGGGTTCGTACACGTATACCCAGGATTCGTCACCTGATACGATGTTGTATACAGCATTTGAGGATCCTGCGTGATGTGAAAGATTCTTTCGAAAGTTCTGACGCACCAAGTAACGCGAGCCGTTTTATGCTCTTCACTGAGCAAATGCGGTATCCATCGGGAAAACAACTTTTTTACATCTAATTGTTCATGCAAGATTATTTGTATTTGACTCATGCCAATGTCTAAAGTTGCCTGAATTTCCCGGTATCTCACATGTTGATCTTCTTCAATCAGCTTACGCACAGCATCAACGTTTTCTTTGGTGACTGCAGTTTTTGGACGACCTAGACGGGGATCATCACAGAGCTTGACTCGTCCACGTTGAAATTCAGCCAACTAGAGATCAATTGTGGTTTTAGATGGGGCTTCATCACCAAATGCAGAAATCATTCGGTCAACACACAGTTTTGTGTTAAACCACTTCGAAAGTCATAATAAATCATCGCTCTAGAATTTTCTCGAGTCAATTCCATTTTCTCAACGACTAAACAAGTTTGACAGGACCTTGTGACAAGACCGAGAATCTTTTTTTAAATAAATAAATGGTATTCGATTTTTAAAACCAAGGAGTTTTCAATTAAAAAGATTTTAATATGACAGGAACAGTGGAAATATTTTACCGATACTTTTAGTGCAGCCTATGTAAAATGTTTGTGTACCGGGCTATTAATAGGTACAATGAGACCTCTGTGACAGACGAAAGATCTAGCCGTTCACGTAGTGTTCGTAAGAAAAAGGTGGTCAAAGCAATAAGGGAAAGAGTTCGAAGAAATCCAGTGCGAAAGCAAAAGATATTTTTATCTCAGGAGATGAAGATAGCACCTAGAACCATGTCGCGTATTTTAAAAGAAGACTAATTGGGACTTGCAGCCTATAAGAGAAGTACTGGTCATTTACTAACTGATAATTTAAAAAAGAATAGGGTGGTAAAATCGAAACAAATACTGAAGCGGTACGGAAAGGGAGGTCACAGAAAATTTTTGTTTACGGATGAGAAAATTTCTCCAATTCAGCAACATTTTAACAAACAAAATGACCGTATTTATGCTCAAAGCTCTAAGGAAGCTTCCCAATTAGTCAACAGAGTGCAACGTGGGCACTTTCCGACTTAGGTGATGGTTTGGTGGGGTATTAGCTATGAAGGAGTGATGTGAAAAAAAAAGAAACAAAATCGATTCGCTAACATTTTTTTACCAGTTTTGAATAGAAATACAACTAATATGTTAATTTTATGTAAATACAGGTATATATTGCTAAATATACAGTTTTTTTCAGCCACTTTAATGAATTTATTTACTTTTAACAATTATTTTAAAAATATTATAAATTCGCACAATCGAATACGCACTTTTAATGCCAAGTGCCCCAGTGTGCGACGAATAGGCTCGTAGAGATCAATAACAGAAATACTTTTTTTTGTGACATTATTTATGTATGCCTGGCTTTCAGACGAAAGATGGACGACGAAGGCAACCTTTTGGGAAGGACCACAAGGAAAAAGTAGTAAAGGACAAGATGTGAATCTAGTCTGAGGCCGCAGGCACAAACTGGTGCTAAGTAGTAAAGGATCGAGCGAAATGGACATTTTTGGAGGAGGCCGTTACCCAACATGGGGTTCTTACTGATTAAAAAATAATTATATTTATAAAATTAACTACACTGACATTGATATTTAAAGTAGTAATAATTAGTAATGAGACAACTAACACATTAATAAACAATAAGTTATACTAGAATTAGGTTAGAAATTCTGTTGTGAGAAATAAAAAATATGTATGTTTTTGCAAGTCACCCACGGTAGAAGTGCAACTTGAAACAAAGAAAAGAAATGAAAGTGAAAAGGTCGTAATTAAAAATACCCATTGAAAAGTATTGAAAAAATAAACAGTCGTTTCATGTAAACTGTATATTTATAAATATATAAAAATGGAATTGGGGTTATTAAAAAATAATAAATTAAAAAAATATATATTGCAATAATAAACAGTCGCTTCATGTAAGCTGTATATTTATAAAAACATAAAAAATGAAAATTAGGATTATTGCAGCACAAAAGAGGAGACCACATATAAATTTACCTGTTGGTGTCGTCTCGCTTTTTCGTTTCATCGATTTTCAAATTACAACGGATCTAAAGAAGTTCACTTCAAATGTCTTTTTATATTATTATTTTTATTGTTATTATTTATTTAACAAACTCCCAGTTGTTATCCAAAGGTATCGCGACCTGACAATCCTCGCAGTCCGTGATCTTCTTACACTTACTGCCTCTGCATTTCTCTGACTCCCCCTTTCTTGGATACTCGGCAGGCGTCTCTGGCAGTAGCCAGGGCTGGTTTAATTTGTTGATATATTTATTTTCTAAGACTGTAATTCGATCTTTTGGCGCCGCAGTTATCAGAAGGCATGTTGATAATATAACAATGATCTGAAACAGATGAATTATAGCTTACTATATATTATGTTTTTAGGATTTGGTACCTTTAAGGTATCTTTCAGGAAAAATAGATATACAAATAAAATTTGAAAAACAATTTTTATGAACGATGCGGGACTCGAACCCACGACCTCTGGCGTTCCGTGCCAGAGCTCTAACCAACTGAGCTAACCGTTCAAGTGACGTATCGTCATAAAATCGCATCGTTCATAAAATTTTGTTTTTCAAATTTTATTTGTGTATTAATCCTAGAAGTGAGGGTTATAACTTTAAAAACATAACAAATTGTTTACCTATATTTACAAGAGCGACATCTCAAGTCAATTTCTATTGCTTTGACAAAATGTGTATTAAATCTTTAAAAAAAAGTATAAAACGATATGTTATCGTACATTAAAATACAGAGTTGTCAGGCATTCTTGAGGAATAGACAAACAGCCAAGTTTTTCCCTAGTACTATTATAATTTTCTTTGAGAGATTCGGAAAAATAATAATAATAGGAATTTTTACTTACAATTAACTGCATTGCTAAATACAATACCAATGTTATCCTAATGTAACAAAAATGTGAATGAAACGCAAAAATTCCTATCAAATTAGGACAACGACTCATGCAGACATTGTTTGTGTCAGCTTTTATGTGGCCCTGGTACCGCAAGTAACAGTACAGCCTACACACGAAAAGCTTATAGCCTTAAAGTAGGTTAACCTGCGCAAATATGATAACGAAATTGTGCGAAATTTTTAGGTTTTGTGAATTTAGAACCGCCATAACATATTTTTTTTTGGCAATAAGATATGGAGCGGGCAAGTTACCTATCACAATTACATGTTGGTCGTGTATTAATGAACCCTCTCTGCGCCATAAAGATGCAATATTTATACTAATAGTATGGGAAAGCCGGTTTTTTCGTCCACAATAAGATGCATCGTGTTTCGGAGAAGGTTTACTGGTGATTAAATATCCGGAACCTAAATTTTTCTGTCTCAGAAATACTTATAGGTATATTCGCAATACAAATAATTCGATCTAAATATAGGCCTCCAATAAATAAAATATATATCGTGAGTATCCGTTATAATATTAAATAAATAAAAAAAGGCTTTTTTCGACTGTAGCAGTAACGAGTCTACGAAGCGTAGTTTGGTAATCGCCGTTAATGTTTAGCCCGTACTTCTTCTAATCCAGTTTAGTTTTTATGGCTTCCAGGATGGCGATAAAAATTGTTGGGGACAAATGGACCCCGTACCTGATACCCCTTTCTATATTAAAACGTGGTTCTAGTTTTTCCAGCTTTACTACACCGGAATTTCCATTATAATAATATATACTTCTTATTATTTGTAAGTCGCTTTCCACCCCTTGGTATTCTAATGTTTTCTTAATACTTGAGTGCAATACTGTGTCAAATGCTTCTTTGTAGTCGATGAATGCGATATAAATGTCTCTTTTCTTAGTATTTCTCTATAATTAGTTCAAGCGTGAGTATATGATCGATCGTCGAGAATCTCCTTCTGAAACCAGCTTGTCCTATTCGTTGTTTTGATTCTAGGGTGATATTTATTCTGTGATTTAATATGAAAAACCAGACTTTAATACATATATATGCACGGTCGCCACGGTGATCGTCACCGGCCGCGGCGCCATGAAATCTTTTCCCACTGCGGATATGGAGGTGGTATTAGACCTCCCACCTCTCCCGATAGCGGTTATGTCAGCAGAAAGGAAAGCAATAGTTATGATAAAGAATAGCGGTATCTAATTAGTGCTAGTGCAAGCAGGTGAGACCTGGATACTCTTGACTCGGACTCGCATATCTAGTTTTTACCGCATGACAGAATCCCTCCAAAATTTTGTTTTGTCCGAGCACATGTACGGGGCACAAAAGATGTACTGAATTAAGTGCATATTACCGCAACAAAAATAATAAGAATAATATATGTAAGGTTTCCTTTTTAAAAAAAAGGATTGTATTTCATTCCGACCACTGTATTGGAGTTTCAGTGCTTTCCAGTACTTTGTTAAAAAGTTGAGACTGTGGTCGAGTAAACAGTGTCATTGCTAAATTTAGAGCATCGTTTGTAATTTTTTCGTAGCTTGGGCTATTTTCTGCTTTCAACCTTTTTGTTGAGAGTACGATTTCTTTTGCAGTGATTGATGCTATATCGCTACCTCGATACTCACTCGCGTAACGCTGAACCACATGACACCGTGAACTTCATAAATATTGCTATATTCAAAGCACCAAATAAAACGCTACACACAAATCGCCAAAATAATATAGAACCCTGGGTTCAAAAATTTGGATACATTAGTGGAAAATTAACTTTCGGTGAAAGGATATAGGATTCATATTAGATTGTTAAGAAACTTTAACTTCATTTGACGTTAATATTATGATGCTAATGGTGTCCCGATATATTTGACTGCTTTAGATGCCGCTATCTATTTGGTCACTTTCGGTGAATCGATGCATATGGTAACGATTGGTGTTGCCATGTTTCTGAATACAATGGGTGACGCTCCGAATGGTGACGTATCTTTTTGACTCTGACTGTACCTGCTCACAAGCATTGTATTGTATATAGCTGAAGTTTCTTTTTTCATAGACCGGTCTTTGTTTTTAGTTCTTTGTAGTTCGTGTCTTTTTATTGGTGCCAGTGTACCTACGCTCTAATAACATTTTGTGTGTTTTTTTTTGGTTTGCAATATACCTAAGCGCTATGAGGATTTAAAAGAAAGAAAAAAGTTTCATTCATGAAGATATATTACAATAAAACATAAAATAAAATTGAGAAATATTATTTTCTGTACGCCAAAAAGTTGTCCCAACGAAAAGTTGTTTGAAAACTAGCGCTGGTTGGGCCATTTGGTGACGTCGCCAAAGATATTATTTATATAGTAACTAATGCGTAGACTGAGTAAACAAGATAGTTTAGGAATTAGCTAGTCAATTTCTGAAGTTTCTAAAGTTCTGACTGACAAGTTGACAACTCTGTCAAATGTCAATCTGAGTTCGAAACATTGAAGTAATAATAAGTGATCACAGATCAGTTTATAATTTTACAATTTACATTATTTATTTATTATTGTTTGTTTTTGAGTGAAACAAAAAAAATGTACATAAAAATACTAATTAAAAGTAACCAGCTATATATAAGTAAAAACGACTTATATCGTCTTTCGTGTTCGGTTTTCCCCCAGATTCCTCCAGTCCACTAGGTCTGGTAACTGAGATATTATATTTTCTCTATATTTTTTTTTATTTCTTCCACGTTCCTCAGCAGTACAATTCTTGTTCGTTTTCTCTATTGATATTATTGCATGCACTGGCCTATGGTCCGAAGGAAAGTTTTTTTTTTTCTTTATTGATTTAGGGGCTTTTATACGTATGTACATGTCAGCCCCATGACAATCTAAGTACATTAAAAAGACAAAAGAAAAACAAAATTCTTAACTTAACAAACTAAAAAAAGAAAATAATAAAACCAAAAGCAAGTTATATCTATAGTGTTCAAACAATAAGACTTATGGATTCAAACAAACTTAAGGCATCCTTAGATGCAGGACGGGCAAGTATATTTACAAACATGCCCGTATCAAATCTGTTCAAACCCATTAGTCTTACAATTTTGTCTCTACTAGACTGAAATCGGACACATTCCTTTAACAAGTGCTCAACATCCTCAATTGTTCCACATAACATGAAGGAAAGTTCAGATTCAGTACTTCTATTTTCTAAAATAGACCGGGTTTGTTTGATAGGATGAAGTGTATTTCATTTTTATACTCTCAATTTTTTTTTCAGAATTTATGGTATTATAGTTATCCATATTTTAACATAAGTTTGTAAAGGTGTATATTATTTTATTTTACCATGGGGTTGGAAGGTGTTGATTCATATTTATCTTCAGTTGCTTATATGACGTTTTTGTACTGTTTTCCTGGACTAGCGTTTTTATAAAATTAGAAGTTAATTATAACTGGTTTTAGGACTCCTTCTGAAATATTTACCAACCTTCTGTGCCAAAGAACACTATATTTCTGTTTCTTTCTTGTTTTTCCAATAAATAGTCTCTTTTCCGTTTCTCTACCTTTTTTAAGCTTATCGAACTTTTCCTCCCCCACAGAACATTTTCACCACTTGATTAACATTTTGTGTTCCTTGATCAGTTACTCTTTCTCCATTTTCAGAATCGTATTATTTTGTTCTTCCATATTTTTTTGTATGTTTCGAGGTGTAAGCATGTGTTCCTCCATTCTTTTTCCAAAACAAAATGATTTATTTGTAATGCCAGGTGCCTTAGTGAAATGTCTTGAGGTATTTTTTATGCACACAGTGTTTTATAGCATTGGTTTCAGCGCCATCTATTTTCAGTAGAATGGACTACTTGTCTTTGGCTAATGTCTCCTGCGCAGGTCAGTTGCCTACAAATATCGGTGCTTTTGGTGTTTTCCAAATGCGTTAGATGTCACTGTTATCAAATTGCCTAATTATCAGCACGATTGTGGCAAGCAAGAAAAACTTAGGAATATTACAAAGTATGTGTTACATTGTTTAATCTTTTTAATCACTGGCTCCTTTCTAATTTTCACTGTACTTGTTTGCTTGGCACAATATTTTATGGCACTTTTACGAGGGCCACACTGAAATGATCGGGAATAGAATATTTCTGATTGAGTTACAATAAAATCTTTTTTGGAATTTGAATACTGGCCTCTTAGAACCTTAATGACATTCATACAATTTAAAAAAAAGTTCAAAAACTAAAACTATGTTGGTTTAAAGTTGAATTCATCGCGGCTTATCTCAAGATAAATGTCTCAGTGAACTTGTTTCGATTTATGATGTTGAAGCACCGAGTCAAACGACAATATACCGCTGGTATGCCGAGTTCCGACGCGGTCGTGTGTCGCTCAGCACTGTTTCGTCTGCAGGTCGACCAAGAACAGTGGTCACGCCTGAAAACATCGCAGCTGTGCGAACTTTTGTATTAGTTGACCATAATGTGACATACGAGCAGATTCAGGCTGTTATCAGTATCAGAATGAGTGCAATTGAGTCGATATTACATAATGAACTTTGTGTAAGAAAGCTATTTTCCCGATGGGTACCCCACAATTTGTCCGAAGAGCAAAAGGCGGCTCTTGTAGATTGGTGCCGGAATACTCTGCAACGCTTCAACGGAGGGAAATCAAATGCCGTTTATAATATCGCCTCAAGTGACGAATCATGGATTTATTCATACGAACCTGAAAGAAAACATCAGTCAGAAGTTTGGGTCTTTGAAGACGAGGTCTAACCAACGAAAGTGGTTCGAAAAAGGGGCATTTCGCTACAATTCCTTTACAGGATCGCAGAACGGTTGCCGCTGAGTGGTATATCACGGTTTGTTTGCCAGTAATGATAGCCGAACTCCGAAAAAATAACCCGAAACGTCGCATCATCTTACATCACGAAAATGCGAGCTCCCATACGGCTCGGAATAGAAATGATTTTTTGAAGCAGGAAAACGTTGAGCTGATGGGCCATCCTCCGTACAGTCCTGACCTGAGCCCAAACGATTTCTTTACATTCGCCAGAATGAAAGATTTATTACGCGGTCAACGGTTTGAAGACCCCGAAGCAGCTGTGGAAGTGTACAAATCAGCCATTTTGTCAATATAAACTCCAGACTGGAATTACTGTTTTAATGATTGGTTTGCACGAATGGAAAAGTGCATTAAGTTGAACGGTGAATACTTAAAAAAATAATAAAATACAATTTACCTATACTGTGCATGTGGTTTTTCTTATTTCCGATCATTTCAGTGTGCCCCTCGTAGGATGTTATTTGGTAAAAGCACGTCATATTTCGTCAATAATGTCAGATTTCTATTTCACTGTTTGCAACTTATCCGGGTATTTCTTAATATTTCCGTCTTTTAGTCACTGTTAACGGTTAACTATATAGTACATTGCTTTACTAGATATTTGCATATATTTTAATATTTTTAACATACAGAAAAATACAGAGTAAACAGAGACACAATAGTCTATAATAATAACTATGTTAGAATTCCACGAGGATAAAAGTTCAATGAATTGTTAAAAGACGTTTATGTGATAAAAGTTACTATAACATAAAATGACTTTCTTAATGATACCACAGACTAAGAGTGTAGCGAACACCCTTAGGCTATTTAAGTATAAAAGTTTATTGCACGATACTACATTTTAACCATATTTTTATAAAAAAAAAGTCCACTGAGTTCGTTGCTTGTTCTTCTCAGGTATGAGGCATACTCTTTCGAATGGGACTTTCAATAAGTCATAATATCCTAGGTATTTTGTAATAAAATTATTTAAATTTAATTTGAATTCTTTGCTCTTGGAACTAGTAGGAAACGAATCCTCTACTTGTTGTGTAGTAAGCTGACTCAACCATTCTCTTCTCCATTGAAATGTGTAGGTATAGTTCAGGTCGTCAATTTATTTCTTTCCATATTCTAGCAGTTACAAAATCTGTATTGTATTTGTACTAAGCTAGTGTACTATATTGCAGTAGGTACTAAATACCAATAATAAATCACAGAATCGCTTATGTTACACTTAATCCCAATTTAGTACAAGGTCATTCCTCGTCTTGATTGCATACCTCTGCGTAATGACACAGTGCAGACACAAACAGTAGGTGAGAGCGGGGTTGAAGTAGCAGTATAATAAAATTTAATATTATGCTTAATATTTTTTTTATGAAAGTTAGGCTCGAGACGATCAGGACGTTCAGCTGATGGTAATTGATACAACCTGCCCATTGCAATACAGTGGCGCTCAGGATTCTTGAAAAACCAAAAAATTCTGAGAGGCACTACAATAGCGCTCGCCACCTTGAGACTTGAGATGTAAAGTCTCATTTGCCCAGTAATTTCACTAGCTGCGGCGCCCTTCTGACCGAAACACAGTATGCCTACACATTTCTGCTTCACGGCAGATACTCGTGATATTCATAATAATACTTGTGATACTCATAATCTAGCCGGCATCCTGTGCATAGGAGCCTCCCACTACTGTCTTAAAGTTTTATTAAAATATCACTAATTGAAAGACAGAATTTATAACCAATTTAAAAATACCATATGCATCAGACCTAAGAAGACTGGACATAAAAACTTAGCGGTTCCTTCATTAAAACTAATATTGTAGAGACAAAATATATACATCCTGGTGTGTATGCATTTTTTATTTTTTATTATTATTTACGTCAATACAATCAAACGTAGTAAGATAAATATAATTAAACTAGTAAAAATTTTAATTTCCACTACTTACTACAATTATAGTTAGAAAATTCCAAAACTAAACTCATCATATATCAAAGGGTGAATTTGAAGTGAAACAGCAATTAATTAAAGAAATTTTGAGTAATAGTTTTATTATTTATTCATTCACATTTTTCAAATTAACAATTCATTACGGTTTTACCTAATGCGATAGAGATTTAACATTTAATAACATGCAATATTAAGGCGCGGACTGACTAGGATTGTAAACGCTTCAACCAACCCTACAATATTTGTGTTGATCGTGTTGCTAAGCTGCAAATGGGCATTTATTTTACCGATTTTCCTCTCTTTACTCAAAAATTTACATATCAAATTGAATATTGTTTGGTTTAAGTCTTAGAAAAGTACTTATTCTATTAAATTCTTTAAAAAAAGAGTGTTGTTATCTCTGAAAATTCATAGATTAGTGACTGCATAGTTTATTTTTGGGAAGCAACTTCCAAATTTTTTTTTGGATATTTCAAATTATATATGAATATTCTATTCGGTTCAAAATTTTCTTTAAGTCCTTCTTTGTGCACTGTATTTTTTGCATCGGAATATTTTCATTGCGTTATGTTGTAATCGAGTCTCTAAGAAACCCATTTTTGTGGAAATTGAGGTATGACCGCGCCTTAATAAAAAAATTTATAATAGTATCATGAATAAATAAGTATAATTTAAACGAATATAAATAAATAGACAGGAAAATATAAGTCCCGTGAATTCACCATTTTATTTTGTATTTATTTTCATTGTTTTTTGCACACTTGCTGACTTTCAATATTAGGAGTAGGATATTAAATAAAATGCATTGTTAAAGAATCTTTAAATTTCTAAATTATCATTCGTCTTTAGCTATATTAAAACATATACATTGCATTTTTTGTTCTACCGATGTCCTTGTGCGGCGATTGCACTTCTTCTTTCTCTTTTGTGTCTTATTACCCTCTCTAATATAAAAATGCATACAAGCTAATAAATAAAGTGTAACATAAAATGATTCCAATCCCGTTATTACGAATCCCTGGTACTCAAAATTAAAAAAAAAATTGCCAAGCGCTGCATAGTATAGCGTATTTGACGAGGGCGTATATATCTAGTGTATCTTACACAAATAAAACTGAAGACAAAATTTTATGGACGATGCGGGACTCGAACCCGCGACCTCTCGCGTTCCGTGCGAGTACACTTTCCAACTGCGCCAACCAGTGACGTATCTTTTATAAAATCTGGTATGCTTTGTTCAACTTTCAGGTCGTGGCTTCATCTACAGGATCTACTTTAATGTTGATAACCTGCTCATATCCAATATTTGCATATTAGGAAACTGACTTGAGATGTCGCTCTTGGTAATCTAAACAATTTGTTATGCTTTTAGAGTGGTTCATCACTTCTGGGATTAATACCACAAATAAAACTGAAAACAAAATTTTACGAACGGCGGTTCGTGAGTGTTGTCACTTTAAAAACATTAGAAATTCTTTAGTGTATCTTATATTTATACTCAATATTAAGCGTGCCTTTAAAAATAAGCCACTCACAGATACTACTTACTTCGCACTTCAGCAGACACACTTATTTTGCTTATTTTCGACATCAAATACGATTTTATTTTTTATTTATTATGTGTGGATTGTTTATAATAACATGGTGCAAGAGATATTTAGTTTTATACTTACTTCCTATACTTTATTACAACATGTAGCGTAATACTTGCTCCACGACACGCAAAAGTATAATTAAATCAAACTTAATTAAACAATAAACAAAAAAAAAAGCCAAAAGAACTACAGTACAAGAAATACTACAAATAATAAACCGACTCTATAAAAAAGAAAATCCTGCGATACACTTATATGAATTGTATACATATTTTTATATTATAATTACTTTCATGTTTAAAAGTCGATGTCCAACTGTCTGTTGCTATACTGTGGCACACATTTTCCATTTCCCCGGGAGCCTAGGGTTGTTAGCGGGGAGGCAACAGGGCACTTTTCAGAAAGCTCGCGACATTCGCAGCGACCGCACGCGCGATATGATATAGAATTAAAGTGAAAATGTCTAAGTATAAGTTAATTTTTGTGTTCCTCTTCGGCGTTCTGGTGATAGGTAAGTGAGTCAGTAATATTTATAATAGTATGGACAATCAATTTGTAACCCCCTGTCAAAAATGTTCGATGAACTATCGCAGTCATGAAAAATGAAATCATTTTTGAATCTGTGCCCTAGAACCCTCAATATGTAGTAATGTATACTTTGTCAAATACATTTCAATTTACTTTATAAAAGTAACAAATCGTCTACAAAATACACAGTTTTACTTTATGTAGTTACATTTACAATCCACGATACACACAAAAAAGTTTTATTCAACTAAATGAAATAAATACATTTAAAAAATTCAAATGGATAAATTCAGAAGGTTTTTCAAATACAAAAATTATATTTTTGTATTACACAAAGACCAAAAAGTTCTTATGCTTCTGAATTGTATTAAAATCCTTTACAAAAATAATTATTAGAATGAAACTTCGAGAAATATTTACCATTATTCACCAAATCATATTCTTGTTGAAATTCACAGTTTAAAAATTGTTTAATTGAAGATGTATTACTTGACTGACTATATTTTATGCCTCGGGCTTATTGACTTAAGACGTGCCAAAAAATATATCTTTCGCCGGAAATTGAAAAAAAATATTACAATTACGTTTTTCGTGTAACAAAAATTACTACCAATTCAATTAAGAAAGCAATTTCGCTTAATAATTATTTTGATATCGTATTAAATTATTTTTCAAATAGGATATTTTTTAATAAATTTGAATGCGAAATTACAGCGCGGTAGTGGAACATTCAACACATGTGACTTATATTATAATGTGGTGTCATATTGTTAAGTTATACCTAGTTAGTCTGTATGTGTGTTTATCACTAATATCTAAATTGATTAACATACAATTTTATGAGTAGTTTAAGGCTGGCTGTTATTATTTGTATACATTTTTAACGACAATAAGGGACGAGCAGAACCTTCATCTGATGGTAATTGACACGTCCTGCCCTTCTGCAGTGCCGTTCAGGATTCTTACAAAACCCAAAAATTCTGAGTAGCACTACAATTGCGCTCGTGTACTTGAGACATAAGATTTAAAGTCTCATTTACCCAGTAATTCCACTAGCTACGGCGCCCTTCAGACCAAAACACAATAATGCTTACTCCGAATTTTTGGGTTTTGCAAGAATCCTGAGCGGCACTGCATTGTAATGGGCAGGGCGTATCAATTACCATCAGCTGAACGTCTTGCTCGTCTCGCCCCTTAACGTCATAAAAAATAAAAAACCAGGGGTCTAGAGATGCATTACCGGCTTTTAAGGTCGGAGTATGTTTTTTTCTTGTAGTTCGGAATTAATTAAAGGCCGGCAACGCTTTTGTGATTCCACTGGTGTTGCAAGAGAATGTGGGCGGCGGTGATCACTTAACACCAGGTGACCCGTACGCTCGTTTGTCCTCCTATTCCATAATAATAAAAAAACGGATATAGCCGAAACGTGGCTGAAACCCACTACGTTTGAATTTTTGAAGCAACTGTTCGCTTTCAAACTTAGCCGGATTATACTTCGCTGCCAATCGCCGTACTGTAATTATTTCTATTTCAAATCACTATATTCATACTAAACTATATTTCAATTTTTACTTAGGCAGTCCCGCCTCTTATTACGTAGTCTGTCGACAAGCAGCTTTCCAGTTACCCGACCGGAACACGCAAGTTCTGGTCGTTGTCGAAAGCTGCTCTTGGTAACTTCAGCCAGCCGTCCATGCCGCTGTTGCACATGCGGAATGACACCCTGGCCCATACGGCAAAAGAGAAAGCCGATCTCTTGTGCACTCTTTTCGCCTCCAACTCGACTCTTGACGACAACGGAAAAACACCGCCGACCATCCCGCGGTGCCAGAGCTCTATGCCTGAAGTACAGTTCAGACAGAAAACTGTTAGGCGAGCTCTGTTTTCGTTGGACGTCAGGAAGTCGAGCGGGCCGGATGGCATTTCTCCAATCGTGCTTAGAACGTGTGCCCCTGAGTTGACGCCGGTGCTAACGCGTTTATTCCGGCACTCTTATTCTAAAGGCGTAGTCCCTGACTCATGGAAGTCAGCCCTTGTCCATCCGATCCAAAAAGAAGGAGACAGTTTGGATCCGGCAAACTACAGGCCTATTGCTATTACCTCCCTGCTCTCCAAAATCATGGAGAGCATAATTAGCCGTCAGCTCTTGGTATATATTTCTAGATATAGACCCTCTGGTCACCAGTTGATCAACGACCGACAATACGGGTTTCGCCATGGTCGGTCGGCAGGTGATCTTCTGGTATACCTAACACATAGATGGGCAGCGGCTATTGAAAGCAAGGGGGAAGGCCTGGCAGTTAGCCTGGATATAGCGAAGGCCTTTGATCGTGTATGGCACAAGGCGCTCCTCTCCAAACTTCTATCATTTGGGCTTCCCGAGAGCTTGTGCAAGTGGACCTCCAGCTTCTTCACTGGGTGCAGCATACAGGTCGTTGTCGACGGATATTGCTCGAACCCGAAGCCCGTGAATGCTGGAGTGCCCCAAGGCTGTGTGCTGTCTCCCACGCTGTTTCTTCTGCATATCAATAATATGTTGGACACCTCCAACATTCATTGCTATGCAGACGACAGCACTGGTGATGCCGTATACACTGGCCATGCAGGTCTCTCTCGAGAAATCGTCGACCAGCGCCGGGAGAAACTTGTGTCTTCTATCGAGTCCTCTCTTGAGAAGGTCGCGGAATGGGGAAAATTGAACCTTGTCCAATTTAACCCCCAGAAGACTCAAGTTTGCGCGTTTACCACCAAAAAAACCCCATTTGTCGTATTACCGCTCTTCGACAACACTTCCCTCAAAGCCTCGCCTAGTATCGGAATACTGGGTCTCGAAATCTCGAGCGATTGCCAATTTCGTGGTCATCTGGAAGGCAAAGCCAAATTGGCTTCAAAGAAACTGGGCGTCATTAATAGAGCACGGCAATACTTTATATATATATATACAATACATACTAGCGCTCTACAAAGCGCAGGTCCGGCCACACATGGAGTATTGCTGTCATCACTGGTCTGGCGCACCCCAGTATCAGCTCGATCCATTTGACCGCGTGCAACGCAGAGCAGCTCGAATTGTCGGGGACACAGTGCTCTGTGAACGGCTGGATCACTTGGCGTAGCGTAGAGACGTCGCTTCATTGTGTGTCTTCTACCGCATTTATCACGGGGAGTGTTCCGAAGAGCTGTTTAACCCGATTCCTGCCGCCGAATTCCACCTTCACACGACTCGCCACAAGTTAGGATATCATCCTCACCATCTGGATCCTCCACAGTGCGGTTTTCAAGGAACTTTCTTCCACGTACTACAAAGCTGTGGAATGAGCTTCCTTGTGCGGTGTTTCCGAGACGATACGACATGGGTACCTTCAAAAAAAGCGCGTACACCTTCCTTAAAGGCCGGCAACGCTCCTGTGATTCCTCTGGTGTTGCAAGAGGGGGTGTGGGCGGCGGTGATCACTTAACAACAGGTGACCCGTACGCTCGTTTGTCCTCCTATTCCATAAAAAAAAATCTTTACATCCTCTTTCACATTAACAATATATTCGCTTTCCTTCTCTATCTTGCTGTCTCTCCATTAGAGATATTCTCGCTATATACTCTCGCTTTGTTAGTCTATTCACTACAATATTGTGGGTCTCTCCAGTGCGGTTTTCAAAGAACTTTCTACCAATTAATACCAAAATATCGGAAAGAACGTAATTGCGTTTTGTTACCAAAACGAAGCGATTTGGTTACCTTTAAAAAAACGGTCAAACAGCCACCTTAAAACAGCTCAGCCTCCTCAAATTCCCTCAAGTATATTGAAACTCAAAATTATCAAATTTTATTCAGGTAAAACAGCTACATCCCAAAAGTGGGGGTTGCAATTCTGAATATTACTAAAAGAAAATGTTATGTGGTGCAGATAAATTTAAATTTTTTTGGAATAAAAATGCAATACCTACAGTCGGTTTTACAATCATAGCTTTTTCATTATCTTTATTAATAGTCCCTAAGACTTAGATTAAGGATTGGTCTGTGCTGCGCTCCAACTAGATACCACAGGCGTAGTCGCGAAGTACGGCAATTAATACACGCCCATTTGGGCGTTCGAGTAGGCCAGTCTCGAACAATAGGTGACTTTGACGTGCCACATGTTCTGTTAAATTTTACTAATAATTGAAAGTAAGTTGCGTAGTAAAACTTTGTAAAAACAATACTACAAGAAATAAGAAAGACACTGGGATCACATATCACCAGTAAGTATTTTGTATTTTATTAATTTCAATGTAAAATAACACGAAGCGTATGTTACAAAATTTGAAAGATGCCATTGAGTGTCTAGATGCCACGCACAGATGCATCTAATAGTTGCCGTAATAAAAAAGCTATTGTTCTTAGGTAGTGCGGTATCTAGTTGGAGCACAGCGGAGACCCTAAGATTATAAAAAATCTGTGATGCAGTTATAGGAAGCTCTACGGAACACTTATATAACACATATCCGGAGTTGTCTGGTTACACCCTGTATAATACAGTTCTATGAAACACTATTATCTAACAACGTTCTGTATACTAACTGTTGTTTTAAATTATGAACAATCCATTCTTTATGTCGATAGTGAATCAATATTTCAACAAGCCAATCTTAACTATCAAAATCCATATAGAAAAGAAAACAATTATCCGCCATATTCGTAGAAATACTAGGCCGAGAATACCAATATGTCTTCTCAAAAATGGTTTGGAAAAGACACCACTAAATCGTTCCATATATTTATTTATTTATATAGAACTATCTGACCCAGCAAACGTTGTATTGCTATAATATAAAGTTGTTAGAAAAAAAAATGTTTAAACTTTTTGTGGTCTTAAAAGTAGATGACGACCGATTTTCAGACCTACCAAACATTAAATCTTACTTTTAATGTATCGTACTACAATAATTATTATATTCGATCTTCGAGCCATCTTGCAACCCTATTTCTGTGGATGGAACAGAATAATATAAAAATCGCGATACAAAAATAGGTTTTGATCGTAGATAGGTGATAATTTGAAGTATGTAGTTTGTATTTTTTAATGCTGAATCATAATAAAAAATTGACAAAAAAATAAAAATATATTAAATATATTTAGGGGTGGGTCGTTCCACACTTATCATTTAGGGGTATGTGATATATATAGATCGTGGCCGATTCTCAGACCTACCCAATATGCACACAAAATTTCATACAAATTGGTTAGGCCTTTTCATATTTAAACCTTTTGAACCTTCTCTGGACTTCCACAAATTATTCAAGACCTAAATTAGTCAAATCGGTCCAGCCGATCTCGAGTTTTAGCGAGACTAACAAACAGCAATTCATTTTTATATATATAGATTAGGGTTAATAACACATAACAGGATAAAACTCTCATATTATAACAAGTACAGGATACTAAGTAAGTAAGTAAGATATTTATTATATTATCTATATTATCTTTATACTATTTGTAATCCCGAGATCTAATTAAAATTGTACACAGCATTCACCAAATTAAAAAAAAAAGTGGACACCACAGAAATTACGATAGGATATGCTATAAAAAATCGATTAAATCTATTTAGTATTGCGATTTGCCATAAATTTATCTTAGTACTAGCTGACCCAGCAAACGTCGTATTGCCGTATAAGATATTAAAAAAAAAACAATTATTAAAATTGTGATGCAACCGATTCTCAGACCTACCAAATAGGGATGAAAAATAGATATTAGCCGATTTTCAGGCCTTCTGATTATGCATATAAAATTTGGTAAAAATCAGTAAAGCCGTTTCGGAGGAGTAAGGCAACTAACATTGTGACACGAGAATTTTATATACAAGATTTTAACAGAGTTTCTCTCAACATTATGTCGAGTTCTGTGGATCATAATAGCACAGCTTATCTACCATCAATTACGGTTTTGGTACTTCTCGGGTTATTGGTTAGTGACCGGTGGTCTAGTAAGGGTTAAAACCGCAGAGACCGTTTATGTACTTGTAGGGCCATTAGTGACTTGTGGTTTTGATGTCCAGCGGGTATATCAACTAAATTAGATTAGAGTTTATCTATTTATATCACAAAACAGTGTTTAGCTTGTGTTTAACTAAAACTTTGTTAATCACAACATTAACTGAAGTGTACAAGCAAAATTAAAGGAACACAATTTTTGACAGCTGTCATCTATCTGTCATAATATAATCTGAATCTTTCTTAATATGATCTATCCATTAGAAACACCTTATATAATCTTCGACTCGTGTTTAAATATAAGCAATGTCTGATGATTGTTTAACGTTAAACAAGAGAAAGACACAAGTGTTCAACACATATTTAAGTTTTTTTTTGTAATAATACAGTGAATATTAATTGTATCACTCGATATTAAATGACTCAACGATTCAAGCGTTTCTCAAACTTTACAAGTAAGGATTATTCTCAAATGTTCTTGAACAATTTGATTGCAACAAGCTAGATATTATGTAAAAGTCGAGAACGCTTTATGCCGTATATATGCGGTATGTATTTATGTATGTTTAAGTAAGTATATTGTATTAAATATATCTAGTTTTTGTCTTGCAACCCATAACGCAGGCTTTAATATATGCCTAATGTGGGGCAAGATAATTTGTGTAAAAAGTGTGTCAATATTATTATTATTATTTACAGGTAAATTTGTTATGACCTTCGTAACAATGTAACGAAACATAGAACTGAAATAGATTTTCTGACAGAAATTTTTTCCATCTTCAATTAACAGAACCCAAAGTGCTTAAGGCGCGGTCATACCTCAATTTCCACAAAAATGGGTTTCTTAGAGACTCGATTACAACATAACGCAATGAAAATATTCCGATGCGAAAAATACAGTGCACAAAGAAGGACTTAAATAAAATTTTGAACGGAATAGAATATTTATATATAATTTTAAATATCCAATAAAAAAATTTGAAGTTGCTTCCCAAAAATAAACTTTGCAGTCACAAATCTATGATATTTCAGAGATAAGAACATTCTTTTTTTAAAGAATTTAATAGAATAAGTCCTTTTATAAAACTTAAACCGAACAATTATTCAATTTATTATGTAAATTTTTGAGTAAAGAGAGGAAAATCAGTAAAATAAATGCCCATTTGCAGCTTAGCCACATGATCAACACACATATTGTAGGTTGGTTGTAGCGTTTACAATCCTAGTCAGTTCGCGCCTAAAACCAAACAAAAGAGTCGCATATATGTTAGAGAGAGACAGAGCTATGCCGCCATTGTTTTAAGTACGCGTTTCATACATTTTCAACTCTAATAGTCTTATATTAACTACAAAGAGAATTTAAAAACTACGTTCATATGTGTCCAATAGTTTTACGGCCGTTCCCAATATTCAGTCATCTCTTACTTGAGATAATAATCGTAACTATCGTTGACTTTTCTGTCCCAATAAACTTATCGACGGTACCTCACTTATCCGTGCACGCTGTCTGACAATGGGACGATGACCAGCGATATAATAAAGTTTGTCTGGAAATTGCAATTCACGCGTCCCTATATAAGGCGATAAGAATGACTTGTAGGGTATATTGGGACAAATTCAGATTATTGACAGCTAATTACTGACAGTAGAAGGTAGTAATTTATCTCTATCTGTAGATAGTATATTGGGAACCGCCGTTAGACTTTGCCCATACTTACGTAGAACTTAATTGTGTGTAATAAAACGCGTATTTCAATTTAGAATTGAGCTGTTTTAGCTCATGTTCAGTATAATTTCAGATGTCAAATGACTATAAAAATGAAATCAAAGATTATGTTAAGCTAACACTCAGCTAAGTTTTACGCAAGTAAAGTCTGAGGAAGGTCTAAATACGCTTTATACATCTCAGGCTATAGTCATTGTACTTAAACGATACATATATATTTTAGACAGAATTTAATTGGTTTAGTTTTTAGCGTATTACGCGTGACCGGTTAGTAACTAGGAAATGGATATCGAATTAACAACGCAATTATCATGTGACATTAATAATCGTACAAAACAGCGAACAACGACACCAAGTTTCCGTGTAGACAAAGAGATTGCATTTCCTCACATTTTCCGTTAGCGATCGCTTCAAGAACGCACGCAAGAATAGTGCTTCACACAGCGTACGAAGTAGGCTTCGTGAAGTATTTAATTCTAAGGGAAATTCTTGCACACTTGCTTCTTAAGTTCTTAATTGTTTCAAAG